>SNQJ01S0085139.1:0-15234 GCA_010110895.2 Picea sitchensis | reverse complement strand
GGAGGACTGCCTCTCAAGCTCTCTGAACTCCTACACACTACTGAAACCTCTACAACTAGCATTCACACACGGGTTGTAGGAGGTTAGGGTGCGGGTACACGCGTGCAGGCCTTATGCAGGCCGCGTGTACCTCTGTGTGTCCCTATAATTACCATCAAGCAACAATCAAGGAAAAACTAGTATAAAGAACCAGGTTCCCTGCTAGCTCAGACCTAACAGAAAATAGACAGGCAAAGAAACAGAAAATGTAATCCTTTAAACTACCCAAAAACCTCAACTAAATCCGGAAAACCCTAAAGAGTATCTTCCCCAGTACGGTCGCCAACTTTGTTGTTGGGAAAAATACCCTACGGACTAGAAAACTAGGGTCAGACTTGCATGCAGATTTTGACCGTAAAGAAATTACTTTTTATCCTACCACCCAACACATAAACCCCTCTTTCACAATACATGCATGGAAAGGAACCACTAACCTTTTTACTGATGTTTGGTGTAGATCCTCCATTGTGCTTTGCCCGCTTGCTTGCTCTGCTCCTTCTAAAGATAATCCTGCAATCAAGACAAACCTCTACGCATGCATGCTACTTTTCTACTGGAGGGTTAGAAATTAAGCATAAATTAAACAAATCATAGATAAGTCATGCATTGGGACGGGAAAAGTATTCTTTTATTATTTTCAAAATGAATCAACTTACAATCAAAGTCGAGACCAGCCACCGCTCCTTGATCCTGATCCTGAGCTTCTCCTCTTCTTTTGTCCTCCAACTGCTTTGCGTTAATTCTCCTTAGGCTTGAGGAAAGGCTAAAGGGTTGGGATAATGGATTCGGCAAATGGGCAGAGTTTCTTCGCTATAATTTTTCTCCTCCAAATGGTACCCCTACCCCTTATTTTATAAGCTAGAAGGAGCTATGGTTTTGAACGAACTCTCGGCCATGCATGGCCGGGAGTTTCGGTTAACTGACCCATATCTTTTTGTCCCGTTGGCAACTTTCCTATTTTTGTGTTTTGTTAGGTACATGCGGGCTGTAGTAGGCCTGCAAGCGTGCACACACGTGCAGTAGTGGGTTAGGGCACGTGGGCCTTGACCCAAGAGGATTTTCAAGGAGATTTTTCAACAGACTTTTTGGCAATGAAGGGATATGAGTTGGCCTGATGTCAGGTAAGCAGGTGTGGTGCAATTTAGGGTTATAACAACAATATGCCAATCTAATACATGATTAGCTAGAGTATCTGTGATTTGATTCAATCTCCCAGGAACATGGATATACGTAATGTAATCAAAGATTCGTTCTAAGAGACGTACCCTAAGAAATCGTCAGTGTAGTGTAGGATCGTAAATGTGGTAAACCCCATTTAACTGAGACACAACCAGATGAGCGTCTAAGTAGACGCAGAGGTGAGAGATGTCATGCGACAAAGGGTCATGAAGAAACTCTAATATTGTGTTGTATTCAATGACATTGTTTGTGGAGTCACCTAATTAGATACCTCTTGAATATAACAACTGGCCCTGAGGTGTGAAAATCACCTAGGTTGCGGAAGAAATCCTCTGAGTGTGTTGGCTAGCGTCGTCTGCAAACCCAACGAACACCTCTGATTCACTTGACATTTTCCACAGTGAAAAAAATGACATAAAAAATGACACGTCCATAAAACCAAAAGAATAATACTAAAAGAACAATGTACAAGAACTATACATATGTTACAAGAAGTCACCTGAGGTGAACCACCTACGAGTAATACTTCTTTAGGTAAAGCCCATTTCTAGGCTCTGCCAAAAAATTTCCCTCAAAGTCCACTAGATGATAAGAACCTTTCTTTAGAACCTCCTTAACAATGAAAGGACCAAACCACATGGGTTTGAACTTGCCTGCCCCTAGGGGATCCTTATCTTGGTCATAGACTAGGACAAGGTCGGCTTCAGAAAAAATACAAGGATGAATAGACCAATCATACTGGCACTTGAATTTTTGTTTGTGAGGCTCGTTAGTCAAGGTTGCATCTCAACGCTTCTCATTGAGCTGCTCAATATATAATAAACATTCTTCAAGAGGTGAAGTGTCTGGCAGTAACTGTACTGCCAACTTTAGAGAGGGGATCTAACACTCTATTGGAAAAACTGCTTCCAATCCATAAATGAGTTGAAAAGGAGAGAAACTGGTTGCAGTATTAACAAAGGTTTGGTAGGCCCATAATGCCGAGTACAACATCAAATGCCAATTTGACTTGGCCGAATTGATCATTAGTTGGAGAATAGTCTTAAGAGATTTATTCACAGCTTCCACCTAACCATTCGCTTGTGGGTAGTAGGGTGATGAATGCTCTTTCCTTAACCCAAGATTTGACGTTAACTCGGACATCATTTTGTTCTGAAAATGACTTCCATGGTCAGCAACAATCTCTCTCAAGATGTCAAACCTTTCTATTATCTGGTTGAACAAAAAGAGAGTTGCAATCTCTCCATCATCTTTGAATGTTGGCATAGCTTCGACCGATTTTTTGAAGTAGTCTACTGCTACGATGATATAACGGTGCCCCGTTGCTGAAGGAGGGTTTCATGTAGAGTAATCAATCCCCCACTTGGTGAAGGGACCAACTGTGATGACGGGAAACATGGGAGCAGGGTATGCCCTCATCTTCTAAGAGAAGATCTGACACGGGTGACACTTCTTGATTGATTCAACACAATATTTGATTAATGTCGGCCAAAAGTAACTGACTCGTAGAATATTTTGGTTTGTTTACAACTTAGAAAAATGACCGCCACATGCTCCAGTGTGGCAATCGTTAAGCACGATTTCCTCTTCTTCATGAATGAGGCACCGACGAAGGATACAATCTACACCTCGATGATACAGAGTGTCCTCGAATATGAGATAGTTTTTAGCCTGATGGTACATATGATGATGCTCATCATGAGAAGCATAGGTGGGGCACTTCAAAGTCTAGAGATAGACTAGTATATCTCCATACCAGGGGTCCGAAGACGCGATCAAAAACATGTCTCCTTTAATAGGCAACTCTTTGGGCATAACATCACCTGACTCCACCAAAAGTTTCGAGATGAGTTCCACAAAGACCAGTGACTTTTTGGATTTCACCGAAACAAAATCTAAGTCAAATTCCTGGAGGATAACTATCCATCTACTGATATTTCCACCGATTACATGTCATGTCAACATGTATTGAAATAGATTCACAACGACAATGACGGTGGTCTTGCGAAACAAAATATAATGACGGAACCGTTGGACAACATGAACTACTGCCAATGCAACTTTTTCAACCTGGGAATCATTGAGCTCTAGTCCAACCAGGCCTCGACTCAGGTAATAAATCACATATTCTGAGAGAAAACCATCTTCTTGAACCAAGACCATATTGATGGTCGACTCCGCAGCGGTCAAGTATAATAAGAGGTATTTACTATAATTGGGTGGCCGAAGTAGAGGGGTATATGTGAGGGCATGTTTCAACACATCGAAAGAGCATTGAGTGGCATCTTCCTAATGAAAGGGAATGTCCTTCTTCAGTAAATGCATGACGCCCTTTGTGATCTCGACATAGTTTGCAATGAAACGCTATAAAAAAATCGCTTTTCCCTATAAACTCTCAAGTTGAGGGATTGTGTATGGGGGAGGCAACTGAACTATCGCCTCAAACTTGAGAGGATCGACCATTATCCCTATTGTAGAAACTATGAAACCTAGCAAACGACCCAACACCACGCATAAACTGCACTTGTTTGGATTCAAGTGGATCTGGTAGTAGCGACATCGCTCAAAGATAAGTCAGAGGTATGTGGGATGATCAGATCTCTTACGAGATCATGATGTTAAATCATCAAGATAAGCCTTGAATATGTGTTTTAGATCATGGAAAGAAAAAGACAAAGCCCGCTGAAAAGTAGCTCCAACAGTTTTTAGACCAAAAGGCATATTCCAATAAGTGAATGTACCCCATGGACAGATGAAAGTGGTTTTGTGTTGGTCTTCGAGTTTGATCTGTATCTGATTATATCTTGAAAAACCATCCATGAAAGAAAATTCCTCACAACCTGTGCATTCATAAGCTATCTACTCAATAAATGGCGTGGGAAAATTATCCTTTGGATAGGCCTTGTTCAAGTCATAGAAGTTCGTACATACGCGAATTGTACCCTATTTTTTGTTGACTGGAATGGGATTTGACACCCATTGAGTCAATTCGACAGGGTAGATGAAATCAGTTTTAGGCAGTTTCTCTAATTCAGCCTTAATAGTTTCTTCTTTCTTAGGATTGATTGTATGAAGCTTTTGCTGAATTGGCTTAGCGTAAGGATGTTTCATGATCTCATGTTCGATGATTCTTGGATCTATGCCTGGAATTTCCTCGTAAGACTAGGAAAACACATCATGGAATTCTTTAAATAAATCCATGTAGATTCAAATCTCCTTGGGGGAGCAGTCTGCTCCAACGAATACATTCTCCATGACGCCAAGGGTTCTGTAGATATCAATAGGTATCATTTCAACGATGGTTTCCATATTTCCTTCAGCATAAACTATGTGCGTAGCCAAAGGATTGATAGGATAAGACCTATCTCCAGTCATAGTCAAAGTGAAATCACCTACTTCAATTCTTCTTACCTCTGGGAGGAAGTAAGATCTATGATGAAKATCATCCTAGGGTCTATCYGGACTAGTCATTGCCTCAATAATCGCCTCATCAGAGGGMAAGATTGATTCTAAAGAATAGTATTGGCAAGGAAACCTTGAGCCCATATAGGCTCAAGGACCGAATCTAACTCCTGTACGGGAGTCAGGTCGGGGTCATAAAAATCTTGTTAACTATAGAGTATGAAAAATTTCCCATGAACAAAGGCATGGCCATGCCATGGTGCCCTGTCCCTTCCATTGTGGCTGATGGGGGAGGAAGATTCCATGGATCGTTAAAGTAAGTCATTCAAAACGATGAGATTTGAAATATTTCGACCCTAGGCTGGTCGGGGATAGTCGACATGTAATGGATATTATTGGTCGGAGGTGGATAATCGAAAGTACCCATCAAATATGGGCACAAACCAACCCCTATGTTGACGATGTCAAGCTGAGGGTTATCAATCATCGGGACCGTGGATGCCCCTGGTGAAGGGTCAGGATGGGAGAAACACAACTAATCAATGGACACGATCCAACCCTCGTGTGGAAACAACAAGACCTGGAAAACTGTCATGACCATTGCTTGCATAGCATAGGTCCAAATCCTTCCTAACAAGAGATTGTAGTTGAGAGACACATCGACCACTTCAAATTTGATGCACATGGTCTTCCCTCCTAACTGCATGGGAAAAGAGGGTATGATACCATGTGGTCGAAATGAATGACTGTTGAAAGAGTTAATAAGGGTAGGTGATGGATACAAAATGGGTTGGTCGATGGCCTTCCAACATGCCAAATACATCATGCATGTCAAGGCACCCTCATCAACCACCGTGCGAAAAATGTTTCAAGTAAATGTTTTCGTAGTGTAAGCCACTACTATAAGAAATGATACATGGTAAGGAAGATGAGGTTTTAAGTCAGTAATATTAAGCATGATCATTCCCAGATTACAAGTCTCATTGGATTCTAAAGAATCTAACAGAGCCTTTCTCTGGGAAGGGAAGCTCTGGAGGAATTCCAAAGATGACATCGCACAAGGGGTTTGTGACAAATCCTCAACCACAGACTAGTTATAGGTGGCCCTTGCATTTGGATTGTGAGAATATTTCTTGAATGCAACTTTTGGGATGTGTGTCATCATTTCTCCCAACGTCTTCTCAATCTGGAGAGGAAGAGGTGTGTTTTCGGCTTCTTTACCCTTCTCAGTGGTGTTTGGAATTTCGTAGTCATGTGCTCTAGTTGATATATAGGCATCACCTTTCATCATATACACATTCACGGATGATGGATTACTTTCAGATGAAGGGGTTCCCTGACTGCCCCCATCCATGCTCGAAGAGGTATGAGCTAAATTTTTCCCATGCGGAAATGGATTCATTAACACAGAAGGTCATTGTTCTGCCAATAACTTCTGGGCCTCTGCAAGCCGAGGGAACTGACAAGTTAGATGGTCTTCCTTGCAAAGATTACACGGATACTTCGACTTGTTATTTTCATTGTTTCCCTCGCCAACATTATTGGTAGGTTTCTTATCCCCCTTACCCTTCCTTCATTGTTTCTTCTTTTCGTCAGGATGCTAGGTGGCCTTCAGGTTTGTCAATTGCACACTTTGTACATCTGACGTTTGAGTAGGGGGAGCCTCCGAAACAATGGTTTGGATGGCCATTTTTATTTGTATTGAAAATTGCTATAATTGATTCGATAACTGATCAATGGGCTTCATTTCCGCTGAACCTACAACACCATTGACATGTGGTACAGATCTCTATCTGGTCTTGTCAAGTATCAACCATGGTGCATCTGGAAAAACTTTGTAAAGTAAACCAGACTGAGAGTAAATCAGTTCTATCTGTTGGTCTCTCATTATCGCGTCTTCATCTGAAAAGACCCCCGAGGTTGCGATGTCTTTAGATAACTTAGGTAACAAATACTTAAGGAACCACTCTAGCAGGAATGTTGGTGGGACTGACACTTTTATCAAACTCTTACGACATCTCAATTCTTGGATGTGATCTGAGATATGGTCCACTTTTGTCTGCTCAAAGTTGGCTATCAATTCGGTGCCGACATCGTATCTCACAAGTAATTGGAAATGGTTTAAGAAAGCCATTGCCAATTCACTGAAGGAAGAGTATCTTGAGCGGTCAAGCTCAATGTACCATTTCACTGCACTCCCGATGAGAGTGCGTTGAAACAAATGCAACTGGACAGAGTCATCTCTCAAAGAATTGGATGAGAACCATAAATGGAAGGTAGTCACATGATCACCTGGATCTTTGTTAGGATTGGCCTCAAAATTTGGGATGTCTAAAGGCAACTTGGTCGGCATAGGTGGCCAACATGGATCATGATAGATGGGGTCGTTTAATAAACTTGTCAAGTCTGGCAAGTGCAGAGTTGCCAAAAATGGTAATTTGGGTTGTTGATTATAACCAGGGAAAAAGGAGCCTGGAGTTTGGCCGACACCAGGTTGCGAGGAAAAGTTAGGTTGTTGTCTAGGGTTCTAGTAATAACCATGGTTGTGACTAGTGTACATATTTTACACTTGTTGAGATGCCATTGAATGACTCCCCTAATAAGACGTAAAGGGTTGGTCTTGCGTCACATTCCAAGGATTTTGAGAAGGGTTTCCCCCTGCCAATCCGACAGACATAGGTGTTGAACCTTGCCCAGGGTTCCATTGGCTATGGAAGGGGTTTCCCCCAGTCGACATCCCTGACGAGGGAACTGATCCCTTCCATGGATTCTAAGTTCCTTGCGAGGAAGGAATTCCTAAGTTTTCCCCCTATGCAGGAATAGTACCTTGCATGGGATTTTGTTGTCCATAATCGGGGTTGCCCCAGGCCAAGATGACAGCTGACGAGAAAGCGTTGTTACCAAATGCGTCGACAAAAGAGAATGGTGTTGAACCTACCATCATGTTATAAGTAGGAATTCCTTGACTACCTTCTCCAAATGAAATATAGTTTACATTCGACTCGACGGAGTGCTGGTGGGCACCGCCGAGCGAAGGGGACGAAGGAGGTATATGACCCCCTTCATAAGGGAAAGTGTTATAGGGAGCTGAAGCTACCCCCATGGATCCTTGCAGAGGAGTGTTGGAGCTCCCTTCCATGAGACCTAATGTTTGTAGAGTGGAGCGGGAAAGGAAAGTACTCATACCAAATACAGGCATCCCATATGAGAATGGAGGGCCCGTCACACTCTAGGTGACCGGAGCATTGATCGCCACCATAGATGGAATCATACCATTGCCCGAGGTAGAGGCAGTCAAGAACATAGTGGTCCGAACTGATGACGGTTGGTTAGGAGGCAAAACACCCCTTGTAGTGACATTTGTAGAGGAAATATGAGTATTCCCTAAATAAGTCACAACATTTGTTTCCATCACTTCTTGTGACACTACCTGGCACTCGTAAGGTTGAACCTGTACAATGATGGGCATCGATAGATTAGTTATTGGAGGGTTATACGGACCGAGCGCTTGCGCTCCGAGGTCAGAAATTATTGGTTCCTCCGAAATCGAATGTTCTCCTCTCGGAGAAGAGTCGAGCATGGTTTCATGTAACCTGGTTGCCTCAAAAGAACCTTGTTGGTCTATTTTTCGCCTTAGCGGTGGCGAGGGTGGCTTGAGATAAACCAACGACAAGCCCAAAAGCCTTCACGACTGAGGGATCTGCTAATCCTCCACTATGAAATAATATAAATGACACACTAGGGCTTTCTATAATCATTTTAAAAACCAACACACACTAGAAAAAGATCCTATGAGGTAAGACAAGCAGATCTAGCTAGTTGGAAGAACAGTTACAACAACCAACACTAGAGAAACTTACCGGTGCAAGTGAAAATCGAATACGAAAGCACCCTCCAGGTATACTCTGCAAAGCATGGCCTAATTTCTTCCCTAGTTACCGAGGTATACCCCCGCAGTCACCTGTGTAAGTCACTAAGATAAAGGCAACTAGGTTGCCAGCACGCGAACAATCACCAGGCAGGTACAGTCGACAGTCAGGTGGACCGCAATGAGTAAGGTATCAAGCCCAAAACCTATAAAGGGTATCGAAAGAAGTGTTCTAGAAGATGAATGAGGACCTTGAATGGATTTGAGACCCATGAAGCTCCATGGAAATGAGATCAACGAAATCCTAAGATAATCCCTCTATATGTGTTCCCCAGTATGCTTGGTCTTGCTTTGGAGGGGTTATCTCCGCTACCTTTCTGCACACGACCTTGTGTTTATCCCATGTGTTAGAGGGGGGTCCCAAATAACTTTCATGGTTACTGGACTTTCAAGCACTCCCTAGCTCAAACTCTTATGTTTGTTTTTGTAGCCTTGAAGAGTTTCCTCTCCAATCCTTAATCAAGGCTCTAGCTTAGACTAAATTGATGAACCCTTCAAACACAAAGTCTAATAACTTTTAATTAGGCATTAATTTTGGTGGTTGTCTTAAGTCAAAAGGAACAAAAATTGAAACCAATGATGTTCTTTAAGAGATGAAAGAGAAGAGAATAATATGATACTAGAAACAAAGTACTTCTTTCTTCATAAATAAAGATTTGCCAATTGAAACTCTTTCACCAAACTTTTTGTAACTACTTTTCTCAGATATTTTAAAAGAAAAAACTCAAAATAAGATTTCTCTCGACTGTGAGCTACTTAATGTCCTAAGAATTCAAGTAAAGAACTTAAGAAAACTTTATTTAACCTTGGTAAACAAAGCAACTAACCTAAACTACTTTACCAAACAAAGTAATGACATGATTTTTTTTTTTTTGTTACTTGCTTCAAAACAAGAAATTTGAAAATGAATTCTTTTCTTTTCTTTCAAAGCAAGAATAGGGAAAAATGACGACAAGACAGGGCAAAGAAATGGCTTCTGGCCCAATCACATATCACAGGGAGTCGCTGACAACACCAAGTAGGTAGATCAAATTAGACTCACCAACTTGTCTAAAAACCTTATTAAAGAAAGAACAAAAAATGTTTTGTCGAAAGAAAGATAAACTGAAGTCAGAACTAGGCTATAGATTATTATAACAGAGACCAATACTATATCAAGAAAACCCCTGGGGAGTGTGAATCCTGCCAAGGAAGAGGATGATTTCCTCTTCTTTTTACAAAAAATTCTCAACAGGCACGCTATTGACACTTCAACAGCCAGTGTATGTACGCGGGTTGTCCAAGGGCAGGGTGCATATGCACACATGCAGACCCACTAGAGGTCGCGTACATATTTGTAACTCTTAAAAAAAAATGAAAAAAATGACAGTCCATCACAGGAAAGGAGTACTGGTACGGAAGACCAACATCCCTTGATGACACAAAATCTCACAGAAACTCAGAAAACAATGAATGAACTGATTCAAAGTACCCAAAAAGAAATATCCCCAAATACCCTAGAGGCCTTCCCAGTATGGTCTCCAATTCTTCTATAGTGGGAAAACCCCTCTATGGACTACACAAAGGGCCTAAAGTGTACGCAAATCTAACCGTCTAAAGTCTCCTACTTTTTATCACTATCCCAACATTACCCCACAATCATACATAAAAGACAAGAGAGAGGGATATGGTAGGCCTACCTTAAACTCTGTGTCTGATGTCGATCCCTTTGCGCTTGGTTGTTTCCTGACTGCAAATCTTCTCCCAAGACTGACCTGCATTCATCAAAAGACAAACAAGAAACTACTAGCATGAATTCTACATATGGATTAGTGAGTTAGACATCATGAACAAGAAATGTAAAAAAATCATATAAGTTTAAGACGTCATTTGGTGGGATGGAAAAAGTACTTCTTTATATTAATCTCACAAAATTCGCTTACAACATGAGACCGACATTGTTCCTCGAACTTGGTCCTAGGCTCCTCTTCACCATGCACCAACTGCTTCCACTTATTCTTCTCCTCTTCAGTTCTGTCTTAGAGAAATGGTAAGGAATTTACAATTGGGGCAAAGGGGGATTGATAAAATGGGTAGAGTTTATTTTCTCTCGTGCTTCCTCTTGAAATGGGACCCCAACCCCCTATTTTATAGGCCAAAAGGGATAGTAACGGTTGGGGTAACTGGCTATGGGTAGTCAAACAGCTAAGTAACAGCCCAGAAACCAGTATCCTATAGAAATTTCTACGTTTTGCAACATTTTGTGAGTGTACGCAGGTTGTAGTGGCTCAACAAGTGTGTGTACGTGGGAAAGAATGGTGTTGGGTGCGTACAACTTCAAAATGATGGTTTTTAGAAGAGCTGTTAAATAATGGCTTGATAAATATAGCAAGTTAGATGGCCTGATGCCAAATATGCATGTCATCTACAATTTAGGGTTATAACATATGCCCCCTAATGTGTGAGGTGAGAAGAACATCTGATGGCGGAAATACATTACAAATCTTCACCACTGTATGACATGAGTGATCCCAGGGACCGAAGTTCAGGAGGTGCCATCTGTAAACATAACAATTTGTCTCACCGAGGTGAGGATACCCATGCTTAGGATGAAATAAAATCATGGTTTCCAATCAAATACATTGCAGATACATGTCATATAACTATATCAAGTGTATCCGCGAGAAATACACAATGGATCTACATCTCAAAATAAAAAAAATATACATGTATAATATCCATTTTTAAGACGCCAATGACGCCTGATGGCTGGAGATGAGGTCTTCAGAGCTCGAGAAAAAACTTTGAAATCTTTAAAACTCGAGTAGGAGTGTAATATGAGTGTATGAATTCACTACCCAGAGGTCTTCGATGACTCGTCGGTAACAGACAAAAGGATATTGATGATCAGGCATAGAAATTCATTGATTTTGAGCAAGGACTTGATTGGTCTTTTGGTATGGGCAGTCATGAGGACAAGAGAATAACTGTAGAAGGGCCGACTCAAGTTTAGTAAGAATTTCCTTGGACAAATAGAAGGATGTGCTTTATCCAAGGGAGACTCATTGTGCTGTCAACAAAAAGAAAATACTTTTCCCTTCCTCTTTTTGGGGTATATTTGATTTTTTTTTTTTTTTTCAATAATTTTGGGAAGCTTAAAAAAGAATAAAGAATGACACGTTACAAAGGAGGATTGAGTGTCACAGACATACTAGTTCCAAGCGCAAGGAACACATTGATTCTCAGATAAAAGGGACATATGCAGGAAAAGGACACTTGGGAAAAATCCTCCATGGGTCAAGGTGTCAAGACGTAGAGGCAAAGTCCTACAAGGCTTGCGTATAAGGCATGCTTTAGATGGTTCAGTTGAGAGCAACATGGAGCTAGAGTTAGGCCAAAGATGCAGGAATGCAAACATGATTAATAAGACACAATGATAACGTCCTTCGATGTGATTTTAACGATCCCACAGAAGGTAAGCTCGACGGTTTTTCATTTTTAGAGAGTCTGAAAAAGCGTAAATGGAGACTCCACTGGGGTACCTTTTTTGAAGGTAGTCTAGTCGGTTCGAAAAAGGGGTAAACTAACGCCGAACAGACGTCTATTCAAAATAATTTGCCCAAATTATATAGAATAAAATTATTTTACCTTAAAAATCGCCAAAATTATATACAAACTATATAAAATCCTTAGAAATTTGAATATTTTTATAAAAGTATCGCCAAACATTTATAGTTGGAATGTGAAGGATCAGTAAGATTCGCGAAGGTTTCTACATTTTCAAATAAATTTCCATCCTTAAAATCATCCCTACCTGAGGGAAATGAACCAGAGAGTTGGGAGGATTTGGGGGTAAATGCTCAGACAGTCTATCCATGAACCATGGAGGGGTAGGAAGTGCCTCAGGTTTAGGGGAGACGATGTGAACATTATCTGGAGAGGGAGTAGGGGGAATCGCTTGTATCACTGGAAGTGGGGTGGTTGGGGGATTTTGAATAAGGGTCATTTGGCGATGCTTGTATTCAATGTCGTGGGACACTGGTATGTGAAATGGTCAAGTGAGTCACGTAGAGAGAAAGGACATCTCATTTGTTTGTTAACTGAGGTTGTGACATTATGAATGTCAGTGACTTGGGTACTTGATGATGTGGGTGGAGAGGGGTCCTACTAAAAGCTATGGTGTACTACCATGAGCATTTGTCAAAACTGAGGTAGCACAGGGCAATGGTGGGTGTAATGGCCATACTCTAAATAGATGTTACATGTGAATCTGGTTCGCATCCCTTTACTACCTGTAGTAGGGGATGCAGTGGAAGTACTAGGCGTGCTTGCTGAAGCGACGGGCGGTGTGGTCGCTCGAGGGAGTTGGATTAGGTTGCATAACTCGTGGAGATAGGGACATATTTTTGTGGGGTGTCCTTATTTCTCACATAGTGCACAAGGGGGTTGAACTTGAGGAGGAAGTAGAGAGGTGGGATCTTTATTCTTTCATCTGCCCCCAACCATCATGGTGGGCCTGGCTAGTGGGGGTGAGGATGGTGCAGTGGGAGTGAGTATGGGGATCTACATTGGGATTCCCTTTGTTTTGGGAGGGAGGGATGGTTGAGGTACCATCGCGGTTGGGTGTAGATACCATACCGAAATGGAAAGAACCATGTTGGGAAGGGTAAGCGTTGCGGCTACCTGAAAAGATTGTATGCCCGGTGGGGGGTAGAAGAAGGGGATTTCAGTAATGACTTGGGGGATTGTCTCCCAATCAAGGACTTGACCCCAGGGGAGGGTGAAATCGGGGGTGTGTAGTGTCAGAGTGTTCTCAGGGGGTTCCTAAGGTAGGATTTATTTAATTGGTGGGACGTCAGGGAGTGGAGAATCCTCTGTGCGAGAAATGGTATCTCTATTATCAGTTTCATTGGAAGATATGACCCACACTTGTGTTGAGGGGTGTATGAGCAAGGTTTCTCCATTGTATGTCCCCAGCAAGGATGGGTCCTTGAAAATTCTGGGGGGGCATCTCTATGAGTGGGTAGGCATGGGAATTAGTGTGGACAAGAGGTAGGATGTTATTGATATTAAAGGAATTGTTGGGCTCATAATGTGAAACTTGGTCAATCGTTATGATCTTCCCATTGTGGGGGAAGATCATTGTTATAAACACAAAAGAGGTGACCTCTTTCATAGCGTACATGTAGCTACATCCAAAAAAGATGTTGTAATTGAGCGGGGTGTTGATAAACTCAATGTCGATAAGAATGGTTTTTCCCCCGAGTTCAATGGGGACATTTTGAAAGATCCCTTTAGGAGAGGATGGTCATCCATCATAAGTTATGAAAGTGATGGTGGATGGTCTTATCTTAGGGGATCCAAGTTTCTGCCATACTGTTTTAGACATCATGCATGTGGATGCACCTTCATAAATGATGCATCGATGAAATGTGATGTTATGAATTTTGATTGGTATCTGGAAAGCTACCAAAGTGGGGAGACGAGGTTCCCCACAATCTAGATCAAATGTGATGAGTCTAGTATCAGTAGGGTTGACTGTCCCCACGGTGGAAAGCAATGATTTCTGTTGAGTGGGACAAGTTTGAAGGACCTCCAAGACCGACATGGCTGCAGGATATTGCGCTAAGTCATTAACTAGACTGTAATTGTGTGCCACCCTATCCTGAGGGTTGTTGACATTCCGTCGTAATGGGATGTGAGGAATACAAAGGGGGGGTTCAATGTTAGGGTGTGGAATCATCAAAGGTTGTTTGGTTGTAACTAGAACTTCTTTCAAAGTGGTGGTAGTAGATTCAGGGGGTGCATTGTATTGACGACTGCGCATTTGTTGAAGAATTTATTCTTCACTAGTGAGGAGGATATTGTGATCCACCAGATTCCTAGGGTTTTGATACTGTCCCATCTGTGGTGGGGCCTGTTAGCATCAGAAGTCACTCCTGGATTTCTTGCAGGAGCAGAGCCTGACACCCATCAGTTTAATGTCATGATTTGTTTGAAAGGGGGTGATCAAATGGAAGCAAACTCAGAACAGTCGTCTCATCTCTGAGACTGGGCCAAGCATGCACCAAACGAGTGAGGTCTTGATAAAATTCAAACAGTGAGTAGTAATAAGGGTGAGTAGGCGGAAGACTTCATGAGAAGGGTGCAAGGATCTGCTATAGGCATCAAGCTTCTAACAGACGATGAGAGCAGGCATCTGAAAACAAGATCTTCTTACTTCTGAACGCGGGAAACCAGAGAAACATCAATGCAACAATAAATCATTTACCATAACATCATGGTATTAATTCAAGCGAATCATTCGAACATGAACTCTCCAGCATAAGACGAAAACAGAGATGAAAAAGGGAAACTGTTTGTTATAAACCAAGAAGTCTCAAACACAGATACATAACCAGGAATTCAGAATGGTCATAAAAACTTTACAGTCGGGAGCTTAGCTCTACCATCGATAGATACCAAAATGGAAAAAATGCCTACATATAATCAAAACAATAACATCAGTGGGACCAAGAAATTTCATTGAAGGCTTTGCGTCTGCATGGCTTCTGACAATACGGGGTTGTAATCTCTGAATGGTCGTGCAACTTATGGTAGACGTGATCGATCTTCTGACAGTTTATTCGGCGAATTGACGTGCCTTTAATCTAATGCAGGAATTTCCCATTATGGCGGAGACGATGTCTAACCACCACCAACCGCTT
>SNQJ01S0085138.1:20756-34385 GCA_010110895.2 Picea sitchensis | reverse complement strand
CATAAATCTCATGGGTTGTAGAAGTTAGCCATGGATCCTAAACTGCGTTATGGGTACCTAAAAATGTGTTGGTAAGGAAAAATCACACATGTAGCATGCAAATCCAAAAAGGAGAAAATGGTCAAAACTTATAAAGACCATAAATTTCTTTTAGGAAATTAAAATTGGGAAAATGAATAGTCAATGGAAAGGTCTTGAAGAAGAGAATCCATATATTACCCCGGAAAATGATTTTGAGCAGAAAATATTACAGTCAACTCAAAAGAAGAGGATTGGTGGCATTAAAGGGAAGAAATATTTATGCATTATTTTGCAAAATTGCACATGTATTTTTTTTTTGTTTAACAAAAAAATGTTTTCATGCACATTTTCTAGAGAGTTTAGAGGTTCAGGAGGGCATTTTATTTTCTTGTATGAGAACCACAACAATGGAACATACACAAAGGTCCTACAACCATGAAGAGGAATTCATAGGTTTGCATGTCAACATGGTAAATGTTGAGACCAAGTCTAATGGAAGAAGAGGTGGGAAGGAGCCTGTGACTACGAGAAGCATGTAGAGAGAATTTCAAGGTTGTAGGGATGATCATGAGAAAATCATGAAGGCTCAAGAAGAGATACTTCAAAGTTTGAACATGCTGCAGAAGCAAGCCAAGAAAGACTCTCGCACGAGACAAGAGGGATGAGCATGGGAATGACAGGAAGTCAAGGAGTAGGATTAGATACCATCATTCCCCAGGGAAATCCAATAGGAGAGCTCATTCAAATTCAGGGCCAGGAAGAAGCCCAAGTGTGTCTCTTGTCATGAGACAGAAGAGACGGACCAAGGGATACATATTGTAAGGCGAACTCAGGAAAATCAAGCCACCTACTTTCAATGGTGAACATAGGAAGAGAGAAGAGGTTGAGGCATGTATATTGGAAATGAATAAATATTTCCAACTACATGATTACCCCTCAAGGGTAGAGACAAGAATTGCAACCTACCACTTGTAAGGAAAGGAAGCTATGTGGTGGGATAATCTTAAGTAATCCAAGCATCTTGATTAAAAGAGAGTCTCATAGAGGCAGTTCAAAGGATATTTCCAAGAGAAATATTTGTATGAGCATTACTATGAAAGGAAGATGAAATAGTTCTTTGAAATCAAGTTGGGAGCCATGAAAATGGATGAGTACGAGAAGAGGTTCTTTGAGTTGCTGAAGTATGTGTAGTTTATAGATGATGGGAAGCTAAAAATGCAAAGGTCTCTTAGTGGGTTACCCTCCTTCTACAATGACAAGGTACAATATGATAACCTCAAGACTTTGGGGGAGACCATAAGGAGAGAAAAAATATTTATGAGTAGAGAAAAGGGAGGTCAGTATTCCAAAAGACTTGGAATGACAAGATGAAAGGAAAGACAGAGCAAAGGAAAAAAAAATTAAGCCTCCCTTTTTCAAGAAAAACTCCCAAGCCAATCAACAAGGGAAATCAAAATGAAATCAACATAGTAGATTCTTTTGAGAAAAGGCCAAGGAAACAACCTATACAATGTTGGGGATGTGAGGGGAATCACTTATATAGGGACTTACCTCACAAAGGAGAAATGATGAGAACTCTTCACAACATTTAGGAGGTTGAAAGAGTGGAAGACATGGGAGGAAGAATGCCAAGGATTTATGCAGCCTTAGACAATAAGCAAGAAGAATATCAACCCCCCATGATTGAAGTGGAAGGTAAGATCAATAATCATCCCATAGCAATTTTAATTGATTCTGGAGCTAGCGATGGTTACATAAACTCTAATATTATTGAAAGATTTCATTTGCAAAGGAGTAAGCATAAGAAATCTTGGTCATTTCAGTTAGCCACGGGGGATAAGAGAAAGATCAATGAGTTGGTTAAAGTTTTCCCAATAGACATGAATGGACTCAACACAAAGGTAGTTGTGAACATTATACCTTTGGGTTCATATGACTATCTAAATGGTATGGATTGGTTGGAAAAAAACCATGTTGTCCTATATTGTTATAAAAAGAAAATAACCTGTCTTGATGACAAGGGACAACGAGGTAAGATTCAATGCATTCCAAGAGCTATGGTTGTTAGAGAAATTTCATCCATGCAACTGAAAAAGAGTTTTAGGAAAGGATGTCGAATTTTTGCAACCCATATGGAAGAGGTAGCTAGAGATAAAATGGTTAGTCTTGAAGACTATCCAATATTGAGAGATTTTGTAGATGTTTTTGAGGAAATCCCAAGACTGGAACCAAAGAGGGATATTGATTTCTCTATTGATTTGGTGCCAAGTGTTGCGCTAGTTTTCAAGACACCTTACAGAATGGGCACACCAGAATTGAAAGAGTTGCAGATGCAGCTAGAAGAACTTTTGAAGAAGAGGTATATACACCCAAGTGTGTCACCTTGGGGAGCCCCATTCTTTTTTTGAAAAAGAAAGATGGAACATTAAGGTTGTGTATTGATTTTAGACAACTGAATAAGGATACTATAAAGAACAAATTTCATTTTCCAATGATTGATGATTTATTTGATAAACTAAAAGGTGCAAGGATCTTTTCCAAGATTGAATTGATATCAATTTATCATCAAGTGAGGATAAAAGAAGAATACATCAGCAACACAACGTTGAGAACAAGGTATGGGCATTATGAATTCGCGGTAGTGTCATTTGGAATATCAAATGACCTAGTTGTATTTATGTGTCTAATGAATGGAGTGTTTAGGGAGTACCTCGACAAGTTTGTACTTGTTTTTTTAGATGACATTCTCATATCCTCTAAATTTGAGGAGGAGCATGAGAAGAATTCAAGAATGGTGCTAAAGGTTTTAAGGGAGCATAAATTATATGCCAAACTAATTAAGTGCATATTTTGTCAAAGGAAGATCCACTACTTAGGGAATATTATTTCATAAGATGGGATAACAGTTGATCCCGAGAAAATAGAGGCCATTAAAGGATGGTCAGTGCCAAGAAATGTGTTGGAGATCAGGTCATTTATGGGTCTTACCAATTATTACCGAAGATTCATAAAGGGGTTTTCAAATATTGCAAGCCCAATCACTTCATTGCAAAATAAGGGAGTGAAATTCCAATGGACTCCAAAATGTGAAGAAAGTTTTCAGCAGTTGAAAAACATTTTGACAAGTGCGTCCATATTAAAGATTGCAGATACAGATGAAGACTTTGTGGTGTGAAAAAATGTGTGCAAGGAAGGGATCAGTGGAGTCCTCAGTCAAAAGGATCATGTGGTGTGTTTTGAATATAGAAAACTAAAGGAGCATGAGAGAAATTATGAAACCCATTATTTAGAGCTAGCAACCATTGTACACGCATTGAAAATGTGGAGATTACCTCATGGGGAAGAGGTTTGAGCTAAGAACATACCAATGTGGTTTGGAACATTTATTTAGATAGTCAAAACTAAATGCCAGGAAAACTAGATGGTTGGAGTTTCTTAGTGAGTATGATTTTGAAATTAAACATATTAAGGGAAAAGAAAATTGTGTGGCTAATGCACTCAGCAAAAGAGCTCATGAAGTGCATGTTTCAACCATCAACATGTATAGGAAAAATTTAAAAGATTAAATTCTTGAAGCAATAAATTCAAATAATCTTTATTTACAAATAAAAGAAAACTTACAACAAGGCAATTTACAACAAAAATTTTAAAATTATGAGACGAAAGAGGATGGAATCCTATTGTACAAAGACAAAGTGTATTTTCCAAATTACACGAAGTTGAAAAATATCATGCTGAGACAAATGCGCAATGTGCCATATGTTGGGCACCCAGGATATCGAAAATCCATTACAGTTGTGAGGAGCCAATATTTTTGGTCGAGGATGAAGAAAGAAGTGGCCAACTACATAGGTTGGTGTCTAGAGTGTCAAAAGGTAAATATAGAGCACATACATCCAACGGGGTTGTTGTGTCCATTGCCCCTTCCAGAATGGAAGTGGGAGGTGGCCACGATAGATTTTATTACAAATATGCCCAGGACTGTGAAGTAACATGATTCCATCATGGTAGTAGTGGAAAAATTGACTAAGGAAATGCATTTATTCTCGTAAAGACAACACATAAGGAAAAAAAACATTGCAACGATATACATGAAGGAAGTTATCATGCTACATGGAGTGCCTAAGGCAATAGTTTCAGACAGACATTCCAAGTTTACATCCAAATTTTGGCAAGGTTTGTTCAAAGGCTTGGGAACAAATATGACTCTTAGTACAA
Source organism: Picea sitchensis (assembly GCA_010110895.2). Taxonomy (NCBI): domain Eukaryota; kingdom Viridiplantae; phylum Streptophyta; class Pinopsida; order Pinales; family Pinaceae; genus Picea; species Picea sitchensis. The sequence goes on along the minus strand of SNQJ01S0085138.1, from coordinate 30,146 downwards.
CATATCACCCAAAGTTCGATGGGGAAAAAAGGACCAATAGGATAATTGAAGACATGCTCAGGATGTATGTGATGAATCAACCATCAAAATGAGAAGACTAAATCCAATTAGTGGATTTTCCATATAATAATGAGTATCATGCCTCATTAAAAATGAGTCCTTTTGAAGCTTTGTATGGCGGAAAGTGTAACACACCAGTGAGTTGGGACAACCCAACAAACAAAGCCATTATTGGGCTAGATTTGTTAAAATAAATGGAAGAGCATATGAAAAATATTAGGAAGAATTTAAAGACTTCCCGGGACAGGTAGAAAATCTATGCAGACAAGAACAAAATTTTCAGAAATTTTAAAGTGGGAGAACATGTTTTTCTAAAAGTGAAAGAAAAAAGAAGTTCAATAAGATTGGCTTGTTTCCCAAAGTTAACAGTAAGATATTGTGGGCCTTTTGAAATATTAGAAAAGATAGGGCCATTTTCATACATGTTAGAATTATCGACATCTGTGAGAGTGCATAATGTTTTTCATGTATCATTATTAAACAAATATGTACCTGACCCTAACCACATAATTGATTGGACTATGATCCAGGTGGAAAATAAAGGGGATTCCTGGGTGGAACCAGTACGCATCATGGATCGGAAATTCAAACTTCTCAGGAACAAATCCAATGATAGTTGTAGGAGAGTATCATTGGATTTTGTGTTAGTGAGCTATGAGTGGGTTGTGAGAGGCACTATTCTCTTGTGGATTCCTAGCTCCAGCTCAGGGGTGACTTGCTGTTGAGATCTAGAACAATAGGTTTATGGTTGGGTGGAACATCCTTCCCAAGAAGATAGTTGCATAAACGTTTTACAAAGATAAGTGTTTACTAATTTTGTGTGTCATTTATTGAGTTTAATTGTTGTTTCTTAATCTGTGTATGTGAATGGTTTAATTGCTACTGTGAATGAGTCATTTTCAACAATTCATGTTCATCTAGACTACTATAGATGCATTTCATTCATAGGCGTCAAAATATGGTTTAAAATGTGTTTAAAACGTAGCTCGTACAATAAATAAATCAACAAGAAGATTTTTTTTCTTCTTATTTTTTTTTAATGTTAATCCATAAGTACCTTTCCCTAGATGGGCTAGGGGACATTATAGAAGGTGAGAGGTGAAGGCTCACTTTGATGTCATGGCCAGATTTGGTCAAATAAATATATTTCTATTGGTTATAGTGATGGAGATAAGGGATGAATATTGTGGGATCTTATTGTCCACAAAATAATCATTAACATAGATATGTACATAGAACGATCAAAAGTTGTTCATAATCACAAAGGAAGATTTGTTTGCAAAATTAGGAAATTGTATGTCCTAAGGTAATCGGGCAATGGTAGAAGATGTGTCATTCCTTCATGGTGAGTGAAAGTTTCTTAAGAAGTGAGTATGATCATTGTGTTTATGGCATATTCATTAGCTTGATGTTATGTTGATGACATGCTTGTTGCAAGTAACGATGGTTGAGATCAAGTGGTTAAAATTTCAATTGTCCAAGATGTTTCAGATGAAATATCTAGGAACAACGAAACAATTCTTGGGCATAGAAGTACAAAGAGACGGGAAAAATGGTAAGATGTGGTTGTCACAATTCTATGGAGAAGATGCCAATGAGATTCAGTATGAACATTGTGAAACTAGTAAATATCACTTTAGCTTTTTATTGTAAGCTTTCTTTAATTTTATGTCCTGATAGTAAGGAAGAAAAGGATTGCATGTCTCGTCTACCTTATGCAAAACTTCTGACATACTATCTTCTGGAAAGCTCTTGAAATCATACATTATTATTAACTACGAAAATATACACAATAGTATGTTAGATGTTTGCAATGGAATGTTCAAATAGAAAAACTAGATAAAAAGCATGGAAAAGGGTGCTTCTGTATATGAGAAGAACGAGTATCACCTACAATGGTTGTAGTGATTTAGCCTATAGTTATGTTGATTCGTAGGAGGTGGAGTGGTCCACACTAGAGTGCAGACATGTTCACGCAATTGGTATTGTTAGAGAAGTTGCGGTGGTGTTTGGCTTCTCTTGGCTTGCATGAAAGGTGATGATTTATTCGTTGGACAAGGTATCCAGAAATTGTTGTCAACGTGAAGATTGTTGGGTGGTAACAACACACACCTTGCAATTACAATACAGATGGAGGTTTCTCAAGCGTTTGGCTTTCCGTATGTCGAGAAATACTTAAGATTTTTCTTGTTTAAATGTAGAAACCCCTAAGGAGCTTCTTGGGATTTGTAAACCATTTCTCCATGATTAATTGAGCAATAACATATATCATTTCCTCCTCTCTCCTCGTCTCAAGAGTGTAATCTGTTTATCTTCATTCTTTTCTATGTTCTTTAATCTCGTTGTTCATAGGCCGATTCCAACATATAGAGGTGATATAGAGTTTGTTATTTACCTTACTATTATTTCAAGGTCACGAAAAACTTTTATATATTTGCCATTTAAATCAATGTCTTTTAAGAGTTTACACAAAACTTTATATTCAATTATGTTGTTGATACATTTGAATTCTAACCTATGAAGAAAAAAACATGATTGCACTTTTCAATAGGAAAACCTTATTAAATTTTACAAAATTCCTCATGTTTGTTGTATCCTATTAAACCATAATAAATTAAAAACAATTTAGTTTAATTTACATAGTGAGGAGTGACAAATGACGCACGAGTTTCATTGTGATTTAACTAGTGAAGAGTGAGCAATCACATCAACATGTTACACGTGTTTCATTATTCAAAACGTTTTGCTCCATGAAGACTTTTGGTAAAGCATATTGAATTTGCCCCTCTCCACAACGCACTCACAACAAGAGGTACAATGCATCTAGAATAAAAGAGGTACAATATTTAAAGAGGGATAATGCATTGCGAATAAAATATATAAAAACAATTGAAACATGTTGTCATATATGTAAACGTTTTGAAACATTTTGTCATATATGCAGTGATTTTTTTTTTAAATTTAAATTAAGTAGTTTAAATGTTTATTTTTTATTTTTTAATGTGTTTTGAGTAGTTAATAAGTGTTTTGAAAGAGTTGAATTGATTTGTGTATTTAAGAATGAGATTTGATAATGTAAAATTATGGTTTCTCCCACCATTACTTATATTAAGAGGATAATTACTTAGGATAGGGCATTACTTATATTAAGAGGATATTAGGTTAGGATAGTTGCAAAAAGTCAAAAACATACAACATTATAATGCAGCATTTTTAAATAGTTTTAAGTCACCGACTTGCCGAAAAGATTTGGATTTCCTGTTTTGAAGGACGGGATTTGACTTGCTTTCACACGATGATGGATGTTGTTTTCTGTTCGGACACGCCGGCGCCACTACTTATGAAAGCGTTCCTTCTGCACTCAGTCGGGACTTGGCACTCGGGAGGGATTATCGCATTTGAAGTTGCAGCCTAGAGATCATCGCCTTAGTTGGAAGGTGTCCACCGTACAGGGAACATCTACCGACCGAACAGGATCCCCAAGGTTCCTCGGACTCGAACTCATCCGACCTAACTGCCGGCGCTTACCTTTAAAGCCTCGTCCTTCTAAAATCGACAATCGCTTCTCCTCCGCCTGCCCGCTGTTCTTCTTCTTTCGCTGTCGTCTCCCCTTCCCCGGTCGCCACATTGAACCTCTTCCTGTGCAATCGCCTCGCCCTCCGGGGTTTCCACTCTGCGGCCACAACGAGTAGACAAAGATCGCAAAGCCAGGGAGCAATTTCGAGGATCTCTCCGAAATCCCAGCAGTCAGCAGTTCAGATCCTGCAAAATGAATGGCGGAGGAGCGCGTTGCGGAGCCTGCAAGTTTCTGAGAAGGAAATGCGTGAAAGGCTGCGTGTTTGCTCCTTACTTCGGCTACGATGAGGGCGCCGAGCATTTCGCCGCAGTTCATAAAATCTTTGGGGCGAGCAATGCATCCAAGCTTTTACTGGATATCCCCATGCCCGAGCGCTGCGAGGCAGCTGTTACCATATCCTACGAGGCACAGGCTCGACTCCATGATCCCGTCTATGGCTGCGTTGCGCACATTTTCGCCTTGCAGCAACAGGTATATTAAATGTTCACTGCTTATTGAGAACGGATATCAACTGTGTATATATCAATAACATCTGCAAACCCATTCTTTAATGTTCTTTTAAATTTGTAGACATCGTTTCTGCAGGTATCTTCTTTTAAATTTGCAGACAACGTTTCTGCGGGTATCTCTGGTCTCAAGATATGAGTAATAAATGTATTACAGGTGGCGAGTTTGCAGGCAGAGCTGGCATTCATGCAAGCACAACTGGCGAGTCGCATGTCATCCGGATCAGCATCTACCTCCGCGAATTATTCTGCCATGCCCTCTTCGTCTTACAGTCAGCATCCACATCAGTTCCCTGAACACCTCTCCCTGCCATCTCAGCCAATCCCCCAGCCCTACAGCGCTCTCCTCTCTCACCTCAAGGACCCCTGCAGTTTCGCTAATGACATGGACTGCGAGTTTTCCGGGTCTCCCAGTGGTAATTCGTGGCAACAAATGGAGGTCGCTCACAGATGCCGAAATCTGGAGGAAAATAGAGAAGATGGCGGAGAGCTGCAGGCTCTGGCCCATGCTCTTCTTCGGAGAGGTTAAGATATTCGAAATTTAGCATGTCTTAATAATTTCAATCGGCCGCCTCTGCATGCCGAAATTCTACGAAAATACATTTGGATTTCGTTTCGTTCAGCCTTTCTCAGCCAAATGGCTGCAAAGAGAGCCAAGATGACGACAAATTTAGAAGAAGATAATTTGGTGGTAGGTGTTGGTAAAAAGAATATGGATTAGAGAGATGGATTAACTTACAGGTAATTAAACAAGGGAATGTAAATTTATAGACATCTATCGACCGCGCATATGGATTTACACGTCACTTTACTTACGTTGTATGATATTTTAACCAAATTAACATCTCCTATCTCTAAAGTTATCTACGATCTCCAAAGTTATGTACGCTTCAATTTCAATGAGGGTTTAGTGTTATTGTTTTTCTCTATTGAAAAAATTATCATTTCCTAGATTTTTTAGTCTATGGTTCTTCAAAATTTTAGAGATATTTCGCTAAATAGATTATGAATTTTTAAAATAAAATTTATTAGAATATCATAAATTTTTTAAAGTGATTCAAAAACCATTGTAAAATTATTATTTTAGAACATTATTTCAAATTATTACATTATAGATTTAAGGAGTGGTGCACTCTTAACTTGGGAGTAATCTTTCCTCTCGAGTTATTGGCAGTTTTTCAGGCTATGCAATTTTAAATTTTCTGTTAATCTAGAAGTTTAATAGATTTTCTAAATATCTAGGTTGGTTTAAAATAAGTTTAATAGATTTTCTAAATATCTAGGTTGGTTTAAAATAGTGTAAAACCCCTAAATTAGGGTTCTAAAATACATAGAACTTTGATACATACAAAACTCATACTATCTTTAAAAATCTGACCGGATTCAAGCCCATTTTTTAACTTTGATACATACAAAACTCATACTATCTTTAAAAATCTGACCGGATTCAAGCCCATTTTTTAACTGAAAAACAAATCTGTTTACTCCAAAATTAACCTCCTCACAGATTTACCTCTATCCCCGAACTCCACTGCCGTGAAAAAAGTTTCAAAAAACGATACGTACGCGGGCTATCTATTCCGATTCTGTGTATTGGAAACTCTACAACGTTAAAATTTACAATAGTAAGAATTAAATCTTAGGTGATTATAATAATTGAGGATCAATGCCGAAGGCCTGAAACCAGCATCCTGGGAAATGGTGTCTGGGGTCTGAAAATTCATCGTCCACTGAAATAATTTGAATTAAGAGACAAGGCTGCGAAAACGAAATTACCCAGCAACGAGAAGGAGAGAAATGGGCAATTTCGCACAACAACTGCATAGAAATTCAACGGGCGCTGAACGCCACACGTTACGTAAATTAAAATAATGATAAAGATGACAATAATATAAATGACACAATTCTTAAGCCTCGTGACTCAATTTGCGAGTCTGCGAAGCGCACATGTGACAGGAATCAGCAAAATGTGCATCACCTTCATTGCGTCATCTTCAATTGCGAGTATGCCAAGAAAACATGTGACATGAATCTTCATTGCGTCATCTTGTGACACACATCAGCTAAATGTGCATTACCTCCGGGCAAAGATTTATTAAAACATTTATAGTTGTTTATTTCACGTTCAGCTTGCATATACTTTTGCAGCTAGGGATGCTTAGAACCGTTACAAAGTAAATTTCTAACCATAAAAATCCAATCTGAATGTTTCCACCACTTCCATGGCAAACCGACTAACTTTAACATTAAGTAATATGTAGTGAGTAAATAATTGGGTCACTACTTGATTCATTCTCTCCATTTCATTGTGATAGGATGTACTAGGTAGAGAGTCAATGCATTGTGGTTAATGTTAGTATGTGAGACTTTATGGTTTTCCAAAGAAAACCATCCATGACAGAGCATCTAATAGATTTGATTTTGGAGTGGTTTTCAAGTTGTTCTACAAAAGTAGCTTAATTTTAGCTCAACATATCATCTTGAGAGAGATAGTTAGATGGATAAGGTGAATCAAGTTCTGGAAGACATGCTTCCCATGTATGTTATGGATCAACAAACAAAATGGGAAGAACATCTTCCATTGGTGGAATTTACTTATAATAACAACTACGAGAGTTCTATTGGTATGGCACCTTTTGAACTAATGTATGATATATCTTGCAAAAATCCTTTAAGTTGGGATATACTAGAAGATAGAATCTTGGTGGGACCCGAGATCATTCAAGAAATGGAAGAGCAAGTATCCTTAATAAGATAGAGGCTAAAGGAAGCTCAAGATCGTCAAAAGAGCTATGTCGTTGCTCATAGAAGGGATCGTAGTTATGAAGTGGGAGATCATGTCTTTCTACAAGTGAAACCCAGGAAAAGTTCCATAAAGTATGGGAAAGGATCCAAACTTTCTTCTCTACTTGTGGGGCCATTTGAGATCTTGGAAATAATTTGACTTGTAGCTTATTGTAGTATGCATAATGTTTTTCATGAATATGGTTTGAGGCATTATATTTCTAATGCATCTCACAATTTGGTTATAAACGATTGAATACTTTGCACGTCACAAATGAGGGTCCGATTTTGAAGGAAGAACGAATATGTATATTGGACCATTGCACTAGACAACTCAGACGCCATCTAGTGGACCAGGTAAGTGTCTAATGGGATCTATATAGCCCAACTTCTGCCACTTGGGATGATGCAACATCTATGCACCAAGAATATCCTTTTTTGTTTACTTAAGAAACTTCGAGATGGATTTTTGTTTCAAGAGGGGAAGTGTGTAATGCTTCTCTTGCATAAACTTACAGTTTATATTTTGAAGGATCTCTTGGTTAAATTTTGTGATGTTTTGATAGACATATGCTAGTAGATGAGTCCAAGAAGGAAGGAGTTCTCTATAATGTTCTTGACATATTTTTAGTTATATTTGCATGTGGGTATATAATGGTAAAAATGTAATTGAACTATGTATGGAAATATTATGCCTTGTGATGACATGATGTGCTATGATCAATTTTGGATGGTTTATATTGTGGATCATGATTTTTTTTTTTTTTTTTTTTAAGCTTTGACTTTGGACAATTGTAGTCATGTCAATGGAATTACTTGTGTTATGTTCCAATAAAACTATGCAGGGGAGCACGATACTTATGAGAAATGACCTGTGGAAGGGAATGTATGGTTGAAGTAACACATATATGGGTGTGGATTCACTACTATGTCTTTGAACGTATGGTTGAACTAACACATTAATTTCTTGAATGCTAGTGTTGTGTATGTGTAGGCTACAAAGGATGCATTGTCAACTTCTCAATATATGGGAGTGGACTCATTACCTTGTCTTGACAAAGACATGGAGTCTTTAATGGAAAGATATAAGGAAGGCTTTTCTGACGAAGACAAGGTGGATTCTTTAATGGAAAGATATATGGAAGGTATTTTTTCATGGAGATAAGGACACAGAGTGACACATAGTCCATAATACCTGGTCAGGACCAAGAGATGCAGGGTAATCCTTACTAAAAAACTTCTAGATTTCTAAGCTCTCGAGTAATTACACTTTAGGCCTTGGGCGGAAATTAAAGAAGTGTTAATTACCCACTTAGGAGGGGGTTTGGGTATAACACTAATAAATGACTATTATATTATTATTCATAAAGCATCAAAATTTAGCAATAATCAAACAAAAATGAAAGAAGGGAATATACATTATATAATTAACATAAATGGAAATTAGGAGGGGCACCACCTCTATAGGTAATAAGTTTATTTAAATTTATCAAAATAAAAAATAAAATAGGGGGGTTTTGCATGAGGGTGAGGTATCAAAAGAGGGATGGATTATAAATAATGAAGAATGTGTGGAAATGCTTCCAAAATTTTCGACTTACTTTCTAGTATTCGGTGAGTTGGCATCTACAAAGCAAAGTAATCGACATTTGAAGGGCATCAATCTTTACAAGTATATAATGGTTTTATTTTCATTGAGCATCAATTAGTTGATAAAGGTAAATTAGATAGAACTTTTGAACATTGATAGGAATTGAATTTGGAAAATAAATTTAACATGGTTTGGAACTGACAATGGGTTGTAGGGATTAAGGGTTTGTTAGAATTATAATCTCTTATGATGCATGTGGAAATAAGGATTGTTAACCTCTTGTGTTGATATGTTAATGTTGAACAAAGGTTTACTTGTAAAGAGGAGGGTAATCCTAGTAGCATTCCCTGAAGATTGCAAAAAAAAAAATTGTATTTTTCTTTTCTTCTTTTTTCTAGTTAACTTTTTTTCATGGTTATATAGTATTTTTCCCCTCATTATGCAACATAACATTTTACCTACATTAGTTTATATATTTTTTTTTCAATGCAGAGGAAGTGTTATAATTTAAAATATTTATATATAAAAAAATTATGCTTAGGAGTGTCCCAAGTTTTGAATCTATATTTTTTTGTTTCCGGTTATATGTTTCACGAAATGTTGTGTTCTATGGAAGATTGTGTTTTGATATTCTAGCTTCATAAATAGGGTAAACATGATTCTAAGTGCACTACACAATATCATAGATTTTCCTAAAAGGAACTATTCTTCTAATAGACACTGCTAACACCCATTAATGGTATTGGCATTTTTCATTCTAGTTTTCATGATTCGTGGCAGATTATACTACAGTTAATTGTTTTGGATGATAACAAGTTTTATTTCTCCCTTGTATAAAAATGTTGTATTTAAATGTTGTAATTGTAGGTTAT
>SNQJ01S0085138.1:5706-20597 GCA_010110895.2 Picea sitchensis | reverse complement strand
ATGGACAAAAATTGAAAAGTAATTATAATAATAAATTCCTAATTCCTTGCACACTATTGTGAACCTTATCCTCGCAAGCTCAAAAGGATAGTCCTGCAAGCATATGATACAATATTAAAAGAAAAAGCGTTAGCAAATAACAAATGAATCAAAAGTACTCATAGGACACTCCTTTTGGAGACATGCATAAATCCTTCTTAGCATATTATAAACACAACTTTTGATAAATTATAAAAAAAGTTTCAAGACCATATCTTATAACGTGCATTAGAAAAACACCATTTCAAAAGAATTGCATATCTGTGTAGAAGGGAAAAAAAACATCGCATTGATGTTAAGAAGCAAAAACCATTGTATATGGCGTTGAGAAGAAAGAGTCATAAAATTTTAAGAGCATATTATAATGGTAAGGGGTAAATATGACTTGCAAGTTAGAAATAATCAAGAAAACCATAAACAAGAAAATCATAACCCTGCGTCGGTCTTACCTGAGCTAGCTAGCTAGATTGAGGGGAAGAAATACAGGATCATATTATTATAATCGCAAAATAATCAAGAAAACCATCAACAAGAAAATCATAGCCATCATATTATAATCACAAGAGATAACTATGGCTTGCACCTTAAAATTAAATTTGGAAATCATTGTTTGGGGATTTTGATCACAAGGGTGAGCAAAAAGAAACTCCTTTGATTGCGTTGGTAAACAAACAAGGCAACACAACACATAACAATGTTTAGTAGGTTAGTGAATCCACAAACTATAAAACGACAAATAAAAGGAATAATAAACAATGGAAACTAAATTAAGCAAACATAAACAAAAGATGCATGAAATTTGACACAAAGAGTGTTTACCCAATAGAGAATGGTCTTTGAAATTGAGATCACCAAGAGGAGAAACGTGAGATTTATGAATCCCCTATTCATCCTAGGGATGGCTCTTGAATCCCTCGAAGTAGAGATATACTCTTCTATTTTTGCTTGACAATGGTGAAGAACTCTATGGAAAATATTTCCAAGAGGTGAAAAGTTTTCCCTATGCTATGCTTTCCCAAGATATTCTCAAGAGAACAAATGGTTTCTCCTAGAGTATTTGAAAAACATAACAATGCTATGAACTTCTTCTTCTTTTTCATACAATGATCTTTTATTAATAGGAGGATGGCTAGATATTTCACAACTAGTTTCAAGTGTGAATGTGAAGACCTTTGGAGGTACCTCCCATCTTTTCAGTGATCCCAAGGTGGAATATAGAGCGATTTTGGGGTATGGATGAGATCCACATCATCCCATAAGTGGTTGAGGCCTGACCAAAATCATCAATGTGTTGTTTCTGTATCCGTGCAGGTTGCTCGATTTTCAGTCGCGCAGGGCGCACACTGTGCGCATTTGACATCGTGTTATCCAATGTGAATGCCCGCACACTATATTTGTTGAATATGCATGAAAATTCAATATATTTTTGCATATTTTTGTGATTATCTGGCCAAACTAAGTGTGATCCTCCTATAATTATTGGTTGTGTGTTGTATTTTTGTTGACTATTTCTTCGCATGTTGTCGATATTTGTATGAGAATTTTTTTGGTGATAACAAATGCCCCTTGAAGTTTGAGGTTAGGAGCATACGTATAGCTGAAATACATCAACGTTTCTTTCAACTGAAATTTCCATAAGAATAGGAGAGTTGTAGTTGTTGGTATGAAGGACGGTGAGAGCAGCCTGTCGGAGGAAAAAATGATTCTTGAACTAATGCCAACATTCTCTGAAAACTAAAATGGAATGTTGTGTACAAATGAGGCGGGCATACCCCATGCTCATGTGATGAAACCAAAATAATATGATTGTAGTTGAAAAATTGTTGATGAAGTGGATGTCTGCATCGCCCTCGGGGGCATCAATAACAACAAATGATGGTTATTTGGAATGAACTGGCTCTGAATCGAGAAATGGAAAATGGTGTAATATGTCGATAAATCAGAGGCATTGATGGCCTAGCAACTTCAAAGGTCTTTGAAGATTACTGAAAATTGCAACGATCGCATAGTAAGACCCACCGTAACATGAAACTTTTTTGGAGTCAAATGTTATGGGGATCAATGACATAAGAAAGAAATCATGACTCTTTTTGTGTCATCCGATATTGCTCATTGATAGTGGAATGAGAGCCAAGATACTACCACCTTCTTGGAAACTTGTGCTGACGTCAACAGGGAAGGGGGCGCTACTGCAAGAGGCAAAGGGATTCTTGACATCAATTTGATCAAAATGGTATCAGGGAATGTATGGAGGAAAACATGGATGAATTGGTGACATGGACAAAGCTCAAACTATATGGGACGTAAGAACTTCCCTTGGTTGGGAAAAAATGGAATGATGGAAGAAACCTTAAAACATGATCTAGGGTCAGTCCGGGGACAACCATATATTGGGTTAACTGTGCTGAATGGGTGTGACTGCAAAGGAGTGGATGATAGGTCAAAATATGGATTTTTGGTACAAGGGCATTAATTATATTCATAATTTTGGCCATGGTAAGGGTAGCTTTGCAGAGATGGTGATGAAAATTAAATGCCCCAACCAAGGGCAACACAAGTTTCTTTGTACCAAGGAAAAATTCCATTGGCGATGATGGCCAACATCTTTGAAATTGGTGAAAATAAAAGGACAATTTATACAATTACCAAATAAATAAAGAATAATTCGGTTGAAAGTACACATACAGAAATGGGTGCCCCAATGAAGGATGGATTGGCTTCGTGGGGCACAAGTAGGGGAATGTAATTGATGAAGGGTGGGGGCCCCATGGGTGGGTTTTTGTACCAGGCATATAAAGGGAGGATGAAATTGTAGGTGGGAAATTGATGTTGGATGATATGGAGGGTTAATGATAATGGAGAGATGCATTTAATGTAACCAAAAACATGATGTGGGAGTCCATAATGGGGTGGTTAGCATGATGATGAGGAAGAATTATGGACCTTACTCTGGGATGTAAAACTACCATGACTCCCGAGCCTAATGTATATAACAACATGAGTGTCAATATGCCAAGGGTTAAATGCTATAGTAGGAAAACCCCCCTATGGACTACACTAGGGTTCAACATGTATGCAGATCTAACCATCTAAAAGTCTCCTACTTTTTATAACTACCCTAAATATACCCCACATTCATGCATAAAATACAAAGTAAAAAGATCTGGTAACTCTACCTTAAACTCCGCGTCCGGTGTCGATCCTTTAGTGTTCGATTGCTCCTCGACTACAAGTCTCCTCCCAAGGTTGACTTGCATTAACAAACGAAAAAACAAGGAACTACAAACATGCATCTTATATATGAATTAGTGGGTTAGATTTCATAATAAAACATAAATTTTGAACACATGATATTGCCGGACAGAAAAAATATTCCTTTTATTGATATCACAAAGTTTACTTACAATGAGATCGGTGACAACTCCTCGAACCTGGTATGGGATCCTCTTCACCAAGATCCAACTATGCTTCCACGTATCTTTCTCCTATCACACACTCTCTAGGGAATGGAATAGGCTTATAATGGAGGAAAAATGCAAGAATGGGAAATTCCGACACAAAACTCACAAGGTGGCTGCAAATTCTTGGGGGCAAGGAGAGGATGTTAAACAAGCAGAGTTTCACTATTCTTATGATTCTCCTTTGAATGAGACCCCAAAACCTCCTTTTATATGACAAAAGGATGGTTATTCAGTTGGGTGACAGGTTATAGGCGGTGGGGCGATTGGGAAACTACCCAATAGCCCGTAATCTCAATGAATTCTTTGCAACTTTTTAATTTTTGCAACATTTGTGGGTATACGCGGGCTGTAATGGTGCATCTAGTGTATGTACGCAAGATGTAGTGGTGCAACAAGCGTGTGTATGCAGGCAGTAGTGGTGCAGGGCATGTACATCTTCCAAAATATGGTTTTTAGGAAGAGTTGCTCAGTGATGGCTTGGAAAAAATAGCAAGTAAGTGGGCATGATGCCAAGTATGCATGTATGGTGAAATTTAGGGTTATAATAGATGCCCCCTAATGTGTGAGGTCAGAATATCATCTGATGGCCGAAATAAATTACAAATCTTCACCAACGTATGAATTGAGTGAGCCCGGAACCAGAGTTTGGGAGGTGCCATTTGCAAAAATAATAATTGTCTCACCAAGGCAAACATACCCATGCTCAGGATGAAATAAATCATGTCTTCCAATAAAATACACTACAGATCCATGTCATATAACTATATAAAGTGTAGTCGCGAGAAATACACAATGGATCTACATCTCAAAATCAAAGATATACATGTATAGTATCCATCTTCAAGAAGCCAATGATGCCTGATGGCTGGAGATGACGCCTTCAGAGCTCGAGAAACAACTTCAAGATCTTCAAAACTAGGGTAGGAGTGTAATGTGAGTGTACAAATTCACTACCCAGAGGTCTTCGACGGCTCGTCGAGAACAGACAAGAGGATCTCGGTGATCAGGAAGAGAACTTTAGTGATTTCGAACAAGGACTTGATTGGACTTTTGGGGATGGTCGGGCATGAGGGAAAGAGGCAAATTGTATAAAGGCCGACTCAAGTTGGGTAAAACTTCCCTTGGACAATAGCACGAGATATGATCAGACTCAGGCATGACATTGACATAAGTTCACGATGTAGGAGGCAACACAAACTCTCCATGTGTTTGGAAGAATAACCAAACAGAGGAGGACACAACTCTATGTAGCGAAAACAACTTCCTAAGTTCATATTAAATCCTAGAGATTGACGAACAAATGAAAGGATGTTCTTTGTCCAAGGGCGACTCATTGTGCTGCCATAGAAAGAAAATACTTTTCCTGTCCTCTTTTTGGGGTATATTTGATTTTTTTGTCTTTTTTCAATATTTTTGAAGAGATTGAAAAAGAATAAAAGAATGTTATGTTACAAAGGAAGAATGAGTGTCGCAAGCATACTAGTTCCAAGTGCAAAAAACACATTAATGCTCAGAGAAAGGAGACATGTGCAGGGAAAGGACACTCGAGAAAGTTATTCCATGGGTTAAGGTGTCAAAACACAGAGGCAAAGTGCTACAAGGCTTGCGTATAAGGAATGCTTCAAAGGTTTAGTTGAGAGAAACATGGAGCCATAATTAGGCCAAGGACGCAGGGATGAAAATACGATTATTAAGACACGATGAAACCCCCTTCAATGTATTTTTCATGAGCCCAGAGAAGGTACTCTCGGTGGTTTTTCATTTTTAGAGAGTCTGAAAAAGCATAAAAGAAGACTCCGCTAGGATACCTTTTTCGAAGGTATCCTAGTCGGTTCGAAAAAGGGATAAACTAGCACCAAAAATATGTCTATTCAAAACCATTTTAACGAGTGTGACACAGAAAAGATCACTCAACAATCTTTTCAATTTTAAGGAGTCTGAAAAGAGCTTAACTATGGACTCACAACCTTTTTCTATATTTAGTCCCCTTAGTGCGAAAAATTATAAACTTTACTTAGGAGAACTCTCCCGGCGAGACGAATCTCTCGAGGTGTACCTTTTTCCTCCTTAATGTACAATCCAAAAAAAGGGGTAAACTCATGCCAGTAGATGTTTTTCTGAACCAATTAACGAGTGTGAAAGAACAAGGTCACTCAACGATCTTTTCAATTTTAAGGAGTCTGAAAAGAGCTTAAATATGGACTCCATAGGGGATGTTCTTCTAGACCATTTTACGAGTGTGAAGGAACAAGATCACTAGACAATATTTTCAATTTTAGGGAGTCTGAAAGAGCTTAACTATGGACTCCGTGGGGGTTCCTTGTTCTTAAATTTAGTCCCTCAGGCTCGAAAAAGGGTTAACATTATACTTGATAATACTCTTCTAGCTAACCAAAGTTCCTAGAGTATACCTTTGTTCGTAAAATTGACCATCCAGACCAAAAAAGGGGTAAACTACCACCAGATAAACATGCCTTTAAGTTTTAGTTTGGTGAGCGTGAAGGACAACAAGATCGCTCGAAAATATTTTCATGTTTAGAGAGTCTGAAAAGGGCTTAAAGCAGACTCCAAAGGGCTACGACTCATGTATGAAATTGGTTCAGGTAGAGCCCACTACTAGGTTCAGACCAAGATTTTCTTAGATAGTCAACTTGGAAAGTCTCCCAAAAGGGAAGAAAACACAAACCACGGTGTAAGTCCTCCCACGGTATAGAAACCGTAGTCATGGATTCAAGGATAGCCTCATCTGAAGGAAATTCAAAATCTGAGAAACCACGCAAACGAGGGTCGACAGTCCCAAAGAGAGAAGTAAATTGTTCATATTCCATATGATGATGAAGGATCTGGCTAGGACTAGCATAGTCTATCAATGAAGAATCACAATTATGAAGGCTTGAGGATCTACAAACAATGAGATTAGACTCAGAAGGAGACTCAAGATCACTTGGACCAAGAGGGGGAAGCAAGGGCTCCCATGCCCCCATTGGATATACCAATGGATCAATTGTTGAGATAAAGTCTTGAGAAGGCAAACATGATTGCACAGGTTCCTACTCAGAAGCAATTGAACACCGAGGATAAGATGCCACTTAATTAGTCCGTGGTGGGGTAGATTCTACACGAACACTAGGAACATATAAAGGGGCAACCTGAACTAATGCTGAATTAGGATGGTGATTATTAGATGCCAACTGGTCGATAGTGACAATGCTTCCATTGTGAGGGAAATGCATCACCTGGAAGAGCATAGACACCACAATGTTCATAACATATACATAATAATGCTCGAGAAACATATTAAAATCTAACGTGCCTTGCAATACTATAACATCGACAAGGAAAATATTCCCACCTAATGAGATAAGAAACTGAGGAAGAATCCCCAAATATTCACTAGGACGTCTGTCAAAATCCAACATCTCATGCGAAGCAAACACAAGCTCGGGAGATCCCAAGACTTTCCAAATCGAGGAGGATAAAATACTTGCAAAGGCTCCTTTATCCACAATACATCGATAATTTTTTGTTGAATTAACTTCAACCCTTATTTGAAAGGGTGCAGAAGAAGGAAGACGAGGCTCAACTAGGTCATTCCAATCAAAGGAAACCATCCTAGGGCTTGGAGGGGGTGTGCTCAAAGTGAGCGGAATTCCCCCTTGTTCTGAAAGTATTGAACTGGAAATGCTAAAAACATAGTCGGTAGACACATCACTCTCCAAGAGAAGAGTGGGATCAGTCAAAGATTGCAACGATGTGACCACTTTGGTAGACTCGAAACTCTCTAAGAGAAGAATGGGATCAGTTGAAGACTTCATCGGCGTGAACACTTTGTCAACCAATGGCTGAATAGGATGCGAGACTACATGGTCTAAAATCACCTCACCCCCCAAAAGAGGAGTGGGTTCAACCGAAGGATGGATCGACGTGACCACTTTCTCAACCAATGGTTGAATAGACTGTGAGGAAACCTCGGAAGAATCAGAATCAGAAGAGGTTGCAGACAGGGACCACAATCTTCGTACCTCTGGAAGGCCAGGTCATAAATGAGTAAGATGATCTCCCTTACAAAGCTTACAAGGGAACTTAGGCTTACGTCCTATCCATCTAGGTTTCTCAATAGAATCAATGCCCCCAACATGACTAGCAGTGGCTGGTTTCTTGTCCCCAACATGACTAGCAAAGTTTTTTGACATATCACTAACATGACTTGCAAAGGTAGGTGATTGGTCGATAACATGACTTGCAGAGGCTACAGACCTATTTTCAGTATGACTAGCAGTGACTGGACTTTTCCCCCCAACATGACTTGCAAAGGCTGGGTGTTGGTCTTCAACGTGACTTGTAGAGGTTGTCGACCTATCTCCAACATGACTTGCAGAGGTTGGTGATTTCTTCTTCCTATTCTTCCTCTTTCTATTTTGTTTAGACTTTCGGTTACTAGTAATTGTACTTTCACTAGATACAGGAGAAGGATGAGGAGAAGAATTTGCTGACAAAAAAACATCAACATGGTGCCCATGAAATCACGTGCTTAACTGAGAAGCGTCAAGAGCATTCAAGACATTTGGAAAGGCACCAAACCAAACCAGTAGTCCCACATTCAACCCAGGAATGTACAAAGTGGCCATCAAAGGGACACCAACGTTTCTGAAGAAAGGAAAAGCACAAGAATCCCCTTGTGAAGGGGTTCCTTGGTTGGTATCGTCAGTAACTTTATCCATGATGATCTTATGCTCAGGTTCTCCCCTTGCATGATCTTTCAATTCCATAAAATTCTCACACGCTGACTCTGGTGAACCAGTGTTATCAAAACAACTCCTATAAAAAGGAAGCTCCATGTTTCTAAGTGGAAGACCAAAAAGTCCACACGACCGACAGAGTGGGCAGTATACCACCTTAGGTCAGAGACCTAAAGCAATGAATGACTACCTCACTATGGAAAACTAAGGAGAATAGAGCACACACTAAAATTTCCTAAAGGAAAATCAAGCAAACGACTAACTAGTAGGACACACAGTTACACCAACCAGCACTAGAGCAACTTACCGGTGCAAGTGCAACTCGAACATGGAAGCACCCTCCAGGTATACTCTGCAAAGCGTGGCCCAACGTCTGCCCTAGGTACCGCGGTATACCCCCGCAGTCACCTATGTAAGTCCCTAAAATAAAGGTAACTAAGTTTCCATCTCGCGAACAGTCACCGAGAAGGTACAGTCGACAACCGGGTGGACCACAATGAGCATGGTAACAAGCCCAAAACCTACCGAGGGTATTGAGAGCAAGTGGTCTGGAATAAAACTGAGGAATTTGAACAGATTCAAGATCCACGAAGCTCCGTAGGAAAATGCAACTGACAATATCCCACGACAAGTCCTCAATATGCATTCCCCACTAAGCTTGTTATGGCTTTGGAGGGGTTATCTCTGCTACCTTTCCTCATGCGACCTCATGTTTATCCCCTGTGTTAGAGGGGGGTCTCAGATAACTTTCACATTTACTGGACCTTTTACACTCCCTAGCACTGACTCCAATGTTTGTTTTATAAGACTTGAAGAATTTCCTCTCCAACCTAATTCAAGGCTCTAGCCTAGACTAGTTGATTGACCCTACAAACATAAAGTCTAATTAATTTTAATTAATGTTCTTTTTAAGGCTTGGTTTACTCAAAAGGGTTGTGGTAGTGCAACTGATGTTTTTAAGACTCTTGCGTAAAAATGAAACTTATAAGAACACTAGAAAATAAGGATTATCTTTCTTATTTTCTTTTGAAATGCTTTCAAGATGCGAAAAAAACACGACACTATGTTAATTTCTTTTTCTTTTTCTTTTATGCTTCAAACAAGAAACTTGAAATAAATTCTTTTTCTTTTTCTTTAAAGCAAGCGAAAGGGGAAAAAGTGAAAAACAAGACAAGAATGAAAAATGACCTCTGGACGACTGGGGATCGTAGGGCGTCATTGAAGACACCAAATAGGATGATCAAAGACTCACAGACTCATCTAAAACCATTTCAAATAAAACACAACAAATCTTTTAAAAATATAAGCACACTGACGTCAAACCCAGGCTACGACTGTAACAATAGAGAAACTGTACTTAATCAAGAAACCCCTGAGAAGTATGACTTCAACCAAGGAAGAGGTTGACTATCTCTTCTTAAAGAAAACATTTCTTGACATAGGCATGCTATTGACACTTAAGCAGCCTGCGTATTTACGCAGACTGTCTATAGAGTAGGGCGTGTATGTACACGTGCAGACCCACTACAGGCCGCGTACACCTCTACAAATTCTCAAAAAAAGAAAAAAAACAGGAAGATTGACAGGGCAGGGTGAACTGGTATGGCACCAATAGGTGACCAGAATCTTTTAAAGACTCAACAACTTACAAAAACTCAAAAAAGGTAGTAAAACCAATTAAAACACCCAAAAACTATCCCCTAAAACCCTAGAGGTTTCCCTAGTACGGTGGCCAGTTCTTCTATAGCGGGAAAACTCCCCTATGGACTACACTAGGGTTCAACATGTAGGCATATATAACCATCTAAAAGTATCCTACTTTTTATAACTACCCCGAATATACCCCACATTCATTCATAAAATACAAAGTAAAAAGATCTGGTAACTCTACCTTAAACTCCACATCCTGTGTCGATCCTTTAGCATTTGATTTCTCCTCGACTATAAGTCTCCTCCCAAGGCTGACCTGCATTCACAAACATACAAACAAGGAACTACAGAAATGCATCTTATATATGAATTAGTGGGTTAGATGTCATAATAAAACATAAATCAAACATAAATATTGAACACATCATATTGTGGGATAGAAAAAGTATTCCTTTTATTGATATCACAAAATTTACTTACAATGAGATCGACGTCTGCTCCTCGAACCTGGTCTGAGCTCCTCTTCACCAAGCTCCAATTGTTCTTCCTCATATCTTTCTCCTCTCACTCTCTCTCTAGGGAATGGAATAGGATTATAATGGAGGAAAAAGGAAAGAATGGGCATTTCTGGCACAAAACTCACAAGGTGGTTGCAAATTCTTGGGGCAAGGAGGGGATGTGAAACAAAAAGAGTTTCACTATTTTTATTCTTCGCCTTTGAATGAGACCCCAACACCTCCTTTTATATGACAAAAGGATGGTTATTCGCTTGGGTGACGGGTTATAGGCGGTGGGACAGTTGGGAAACTACCCAATAGCCCATAATCTCAACGAATTCCTTGCAAATTTTTAATTTTTGCAACATTTGTGGGTATACGCGGGCTGTACTGGTGCATCTAGCATATGTACGGGAGATGTAGTGGTGCAACAAGCATGTGTACGTGGTTAGTAGTGGTGCAGGGCACGTACATATTCAAAAATATGGTTTTTAGGAAGAGCTTCTTAGTGATGGCTTAGCAAAAATAACAAATAAGAGGGCCTGATGCCAGGTATGCATGTATGGTGCAATTTAGGGTTATAACAAGGAGGAATGGTATTTGGAAATTATGGCATTGTGTAAAGCAAAAAGAAAGTAAGATCCATTTGCAGAAGACCCAAATCCAAATTCAGAAAAATTTTCAGACACTACTGCTCGCCTGATATACGTTATTAAATCATGGAAGAAGGTTTATGAAATTATGGAGTAGGAAAATTCTCTCCATTTTGATGAATCAAGTGGAGGAGAAGATGAGTCAACCATAAACAATGTAAGACATGTGGCTAATTCAGAACTTCACAAAGTCACAACACGACCAAAACTATTTCCATATGCAGACATGATACACTCGGCCCTGAATCACGTTGATATTACGACCATAACCATCTATAGTTATCAAAATACCATTGTTTGCTCATTTTGACCCGAAGACATTCAAGTAATGTATAAATTATCTGTCACCCCCAAATATACTTATAATGAAAAAATTATGATGAAGTTCGAGAATGATGAATGTGTGAGTTACGACAGAACTATCCATGATATAGTAAAATATTGGTGGGGAAATGAAAATAAATTCAATGCTGATAGCCCTGGAATGTATTCTACAGCCTCCTATGATTCCCATTTTATGTATACTTCCATGAAGCTATGTAGAATGTTTGGAAAGAAAAACCCTATGCATTTTACTATAGATTGGGTTTCTATAATCTATGAAGTAACAGAGGGTTATACTTTTGATTGGGGGGGAATTTTGTCAGATAACCTATCCAAACAAATAGAGGATTAAATAGCCCAAAAATCCAAAGGAGAGAATGCTCCTTTCTATATGTCTTCATATATTATGGATGCAATATGTTTCAAAACCCCATTTCCTCTTATGAATTGGAGCTAGACTCAGAATGCCACTAAACCTATACACTTCTATCATTCCATATTATGGGAGGAAAATGCAAAGGTTTGTTTTTATGAGATTTTTTACAATGTGGTAATTCCAATCCATGAAGTTATTTATGGTCAACCTCCTCCTAGAATTTCAGAACAAATTATAGCGAATTTGGTTTCTATTACATACTAGTACATTGAAGAAAGTTTTTCTTATATTAGAGTCTTTGGCTATTTTTCATCTCCACGTGATCTACCCATATTTCTACCAGACATACTTGTTTGTAGAGAATTAGATTATTAGAAATTTTTAACATGAACACTAAAGAACTGAAAGTTGCATAGAAAAGGGTTTAGCCGACCTTTCCCATATAGGTTGGTATATTCACATTATAAAATTTTGGACATGCTAAGGTTGAAGCCTCAACCTTAGATGATATCAAATTAGCATCAATAAGAGGCATGACCTACATAACATGGTAGAAAATCATCAGGATCAATTTAACATGAAGAAATAATTTCATGAAGGTTCACCTTATGAAGAAGTTTTCAGAGGAGTTAGATCATATGATGAAGTGATATCCATATTTCAAAGTCTTCCTGAAGAACAACAATAAGGTTTTCTCAGCTTTCAAAAGCACAAAAGGATCAATTTACCTAAGATATTGCAGTTAGAACAAAGTCTTAGTCCAACTTCACAGCCATCGTCATCAAATCCCAAGCAACATGACTATCCTAAGGTCAAAACTAAAGAAGTGGAAAAGACTCCAGAAATATTTCCCAAGGATTCAACAATTACAGGAATATCCATTCTAGGTAAAACTGATTAAGAATATTAGCATTGTTCGAAGATTTCATGAAACATGGGCATATATTTCCTCAATTATTGTCAAATATTGAAACTCCTGTGAAATATATCACATACCAAGGGGAATCTACTGTACTTGCCATTCCCATATCATCCTTAACTCCCCTAACAACAAGTTCAGATTTACCTTGTTCATAGGTTATAAATACAGATGACCTGATACCTATTGAACCTTAAGATATGCCTTCATCAGATTTCTTCTTCAACAAGAAAAGGAAAGCTATCATACAAAGAGAATCTCAACAGAAAGGGGGAGTAATTACAAAGAAGCAAAGAATGGTATAGATGGACAGGGACATAGTGACCCTGAATTTGCAAATCAAGTAGCAGAGTCACCAGGGGCATTTGCAACAACCAACTTATGGTTAGTGGATCAATTGAGAAAAAAACTTGACTAGAAGAATATCTTGATTGAGTAGTTGCATAATGATATAAAACATATATAAGTCATTGCTATAGAAAAGATCAATTCTAAAATAAATCAAGTCAAACAGGGTTTCAAGCAACAAATCAATCAATTAGAGGAGAAATTGAAGATAATTTTTCAGAATCAACATGTGAGTAATAACATGGTGTCATAGAGAGATATATTCATAAATCAATTGCAGGCTCAAATAGTTACAATTGAAAGCACAATAATTGAGATTTCTTCCTTCAAGAAACAAGCATTAGAAACAAATGAGGGATTGCAGACTGTTCAACAAAAATTCTATGAAAGTTTGGATATTATCCAAAAATGTTATCAGATAATCAATGTTTCATTATAGAGGATTGATGACAAAGAGAAGGAATCTATTATGGATAAATCCAAATTTCAGGAACTTATAGGGTGGAGGAAAAATATCTACATACCAGGATTTGTTCCTTTTTCAGAAATTGAGTAGATAAAAGGAAAAATGGCCTTAAAATCCTGGGAAAACAATCTTGAAGAAGGTAAAAGGTTAGCTAAAGAGAAAAACAATTCTTATCTTAATGCCCTTTTAGATATAGATTCAAATATGACATAAATTGATATTGGTAATATTCATACTTTTCTTGGTAAAGTCGAGATTGGAAAGAGAAAACAAAATCCAAAGAAATGTAGAGAGAACATGAAAAATGCTATATTACAAGTCAATCATGTTGACTTGCAAATATTAAATGATTTTCTGGTGAAACAAAGTCTACAAAATCAGATCACTAAACAAGTTATAGTAAAAATTCAAAGAAATCTATCAGTGGTACATGAAAAGGTTTCTTCTTTTGAATTAAATACGAATATTGAATCCCCCAAGTTTGTTATTGCATTATTAGATATACATGCACAATACAAGGATTAAAAAAATCTAGTTACACCCACAAGCAAAATAAAGGAAGGATAAATAACCAACAAGCAAAGGAGATCCCATAAGATGTTCAAAATATTTGTAATATATATTTAGTTTATATTTTATTCTATTTTGAGAACTAGGAACGTGGAAAGTCTAACCACTTTTGGTTAAGACAACTTTGTGTAAATAAGAATATTAGATATGTAATCAAGGCTTCTTCTAGCCAAATGTAAAATATAAACTTCTTAATACCAATTTAAGAGAAAAGACAAAGATTCTACATCTCATTTCCTTGAGTTATGTGCTTTCTGTGTATTTCATTTTCGTCATAACCTTATTTTATTCACTCTATGGTTATTAAATATTGAAATACTACAATTTAGTAATACATATACTGTGGTCAATATAATTGAAAGTTTGTTCAGCTATATATTTTCCTCTGTTATTACTGTGAGTAAAACAAGACCTGTATCTGTGTGGGTCTCCTCATTTCAACTCATCTTTTAAGACTCATTCTTCATGATTCTTCTATTGCGGATAAGGTAATATTTATCAGCATTGGACACCTTACTTTGTTTGACAATTTTGTTAAATCACTTCTACTTTTAATCTCTTCAATTTTTATAAAAACTCAAAGAAAGAAATATTGCCTCTGTGTTTTCTATTTATTAAGTTATTTAAAGTTTCATCTTAAAACTGAAGATAGAAAAGCATTATAAAAAAATAAAACTTTTAACTGACATTATTTAGTGAGCCTAGAGTAAATATCAGGAACAACACAGTCCAAAATAATTTGGGGCTTTTATGGACTTTGATCTTCCATTATGCACCAAAATCCATCCTAGAGTTTTGAATATTAAACTTTCAATTCATCTTGATAGTCTTTGACTTCCTCTCGACTAA
>SNQJ01S0085137.1:39037-68941 GCA_010110895.2 Picea sitchensis | reverse complement strand
TCCGCTGGAGGGAGAAGGAACCCCTGGTCCCTCTCTTCTGCGTGCGCTCTGGTTTCAATAAATCACCTGCCTGAAACCTTTGATGACACTTGTGTCTGATGTTTAATGTTCTTTGTCCATTTTCGTAGTATTATTTGCTTTCATTTCATAGTTAGATTATAGTTTGTTTTTGTTTATATTAACCCTTTTGCTCCACAACATCCTGTTCTGCTATGCCAAGCCCAACAGGGCATGCTAGCGTTCCTATTTTTGCTCACCCGGTGACGATTCGAATGCGAACAAAGACCTTGCGCAATCACTCTCTGCGATGTTGGCTCTCGAAGTCCTTCAAAGTTGTCCTACTCGAAGGAAGGCATTGTTAAAGGCTATTGGTGGAAGTGATCCTACTGATACCAATCTGATAATCTTTGACTTGGAAGATCATATTCCAAGGCTTCTTCCTCAATTAGAGTTTCAGATACAAGTTTTTGCGCAAAATAAGAATATTTGTCAAACCATTATTAATGAAGGAGCCTCGACTTGCATCATGTTTGTCACTTGTTGGAAAGTTATTGGCTCTCCTTCCCTTATCGAGTCACACAATACTCTTAAGGATTTTAATGGTACAAGGTTTAAACCTTATGGTGTTCTTCCTTTGTTGTCTATTATGTTAGAAGGTAAGGTGTTTAATGTTGAGGTTGAGTTCTTTAATGCACCTCTTAATTACAACCTTCTACTTGGTCATAGATGGATTGATTCCATGTGTGCATTTGTTTCTACTATTTTTTGTGTGTTACATTTCCCATGGCAAGGGAAAGTCAATACTGTCGATCAATTGTCCTTCTTTAATTATTATTCATGTACTAGCAATGTACCTTTCATCGCAAAAACACCTCCCAGTTATGAGAATGTTGATGCGGGTCTTTTAAAAGATTCATCATTGATGGGTACATTTCCTATTCCACCACCCGATGTTCCTCCTCCTTTTGTCGCATCGATTAACATGATATTGAAATATGTTAGTGAAACCCCTAAGTCTTTTGACCCATGGATAGTACCTAGCTCTGACGAATATATCCATTACGACAATCGAATGCCTTTGAGTCCGGTAGAATCAGCTTATCAAGCTTTTCAATTGGAAACTCTTTCCCCTCCTTCTCTCTGTGATGCGTCTCTTGATTTGTTTCACGTGATATTTCCCACTTATGACATGATCATGATAGTTATGTATATGGAATATACTCCATGGGGTGATGGGCATCATCATTCTATTCTCTTCCTGGAACTTGAGACCATAGAGAGTTATTAATGGATTTCGACTCTATCTACCGTTGTTGTTATTTCCTCGGTTCCTGAATCAACACATGATGTTTTGTATGAAGGTAACTTGGGTAATATTTCACCTACCTTCCCTCTTGATATCTCAATTAAACTTAGAGTCGTGGAAAATGTTCACATTGGTGCATGTTGGCACAGGGGCAGACCCAGGGTTCAATGCTTCAAGAGTGCACCAACAAAACCCTAACTATCGGCCCTTTCGGAAACACCTGCGAAGTAGATGAAGTCTCACCTGAGGTAGAGGTAGGGGTGGTTTCAAGACTCAGGTGTATGCAACCTTATATGGGACACAGATCTGTGATTATCTTTCTTACAGTGGACTTAGCATTAGTTATTTCCTAACATGCATTCATTAATACACTTCGCAGAAAGCACAGAGCACCACAATAATTACTCAAATCTAGCACTTAGCAATGATAAACATGTTATAATCAATAGATTAAGCACTTAGCATACTATGTATCATATCTAGCATGCATTCATATCTCATAAGCACAAAGCATAAATAGATCTATCTAAACATATCAGAGCACTTGCCAAGAGAGAGGGGTAAACACATAAGAACAAAGCACATAGCACCATACACAAAGTTACCGTGGTTAACCCCCACCCTAGAGCTACATCCACAAAGTCTTCTTTATATTATCTTGGTCAAGAACTTACAACACAGAGCTTCAATGATTCCTACTTCACACAGGATGAAATATCTTCACAACTCACTAGATCCTTCTTCCTCACTCCTCAACATCCAACTATAACAATCGACACTTATCCCTCCGATCTCATGCACAGAGCTCTCTAAGATACATTTGATCACATAGATCCAAATACTAGCACTAAGCTTTCATTCATACACCATGCAAATGTATTACATTCATATCTCTTTTATATTACTATCTATATTGCCTATTTATAGATTACAAAATGGGCCTAAACGTGGGTAAACCCATGGGCCGACATACCTTTCTCGTTACATCAACCCAAAACCCTAAAATGGATCTCAAAATAGGTCTTGCTTCCTTATTTTTTGCTTCGTGTTGCACTCCTTCCTTGGCAAGCTATCACAGTCCCCAAATTGGTCAAATATGACCAAGTACTCTTCAAAACTTGGTCATGGGCCAACATGCCCCCAACACTCACCTGTGACTTGCCCCGAGTCACTCGTCACTAGGTAACTCTACCTCAAAGGCCTCGAGCTTCGCTCAAGCTATTTCAACTTGTTTCTTTGTTACTACTTCTTGCTCGGTAAACTCTTGAATGAGTGCGTTACTAAATAGTCCTTCTAAGTGCTTCTCTATTGTGTTCACGACCTGTTCCAAGTCTATCCCTTGGCTCTCAATCTCTAAGAATAGTTGACATGCCCTATCCTGCAAAGGTTGAATTTGTTGCATTACTTCCATGACCTTACTCTATATCATATGAATTTTCTACTATACGATGTGTTGTTCGTGGGACCTCTTCATTTTCTCTATGGTTGGTAGGGCCTTCAACTGCATATGAAGTCTATCTGCCTACTGCTTCACCTTCTGGAGCTGGGACTCTAGTTTAAGTAATTATGGGTTCTTGGTCAGGCTCTCATGTATCTGCACACTTCTAATACTTAGTTGTTTTCATTTTTCAGTGAGTCCTTTGATCCTTTCTACTATATTGCGGGCAGTTATTTCTCGTTGGTCGCGTTCTTATTGCAGGGTGATTGGTACAGATTGGAGCTCTAGTTCTACTACTCTTTGGTGCAGTTGCTGAATGAATTTAGCAAGCTTCATTACTTGGAATTCTATGGGTTCTTTTGCCTTCTGTTCTAAGCCAATCACAGAGTGAAATGCTCTATTGACAACTTCTTCAATCCCGATTTTCTTCGTGAGCAGCTGCTCCTTTTCTTTCTGGATCTTTGTGCGTTATTTATCATACTTCTCTTAGATGGCCTCCTTCTCCTACTTTGCATCTTGGCGCTACTCTATGATTTCCTCGTGTGCATTCTTTTGGGCCTAGGTGGCCTGCGCTTTTACTTCTTCTTCTTTCTGAAGGCGTACTTCGACTAGTTCGACAATACTGCGAAGTTGAATTGACTCGTCTCCTACTTCGGTTGTTCCTTCTGGCATAGGCGCAGTGGGGACGACACGGTTAGACTAGAGGGCTTGTTGTACTCCTTGGAGTTCAGTTTCAATTATGTCGTACATCATTTCTTGCTTGCCCTCCTGCTTTTCTGTAATCTCTTCTATAGCTTCATTCAAAGTCGTGAGGAGAAAGTTGAAGTCATTTGGATTGAGCGTGGTCTTCATCTTGGTCATGGTCTCTTTGGCTTTCTTCTTAGAGGAAGACTTTGAAGGTGACCCTTTTCTCTTCTTTAGAACTTCGACTTTGTCTTCTAGTTGCTACTCGACTTCCTCTAAGTCTTCATTGTTACCTTCTTGATTTGGTGTGATGGAAGTTGTCCTTACAAAGAAGTTATCCACATCTTGAACCTCTTCAGTTTTCTTCATATCCATCATCTTCTTTGTCTTCTTCATCTTATTGGGACCAGGTGTGTCCTACATAGCTTCTAGGCCGTCAATATCCTAAATGTCTATTGGATCTGCTAGAACAAGGAGGTTTGTCGACCATTCCTTAGCGATTTCTTCTAAGTCTTCTTCAATAAGCTTATAATAGGATTGGAGTTGTTCATGGTGTTCATTAGCGCGTGGATTTAGGTAGATAAAGTGGCAGTCCATGCTTAACTTTATCAAAGTTTGGAATCTTTGTAAAGTGTTCGAGGTTATGCGAGGTGCACCCCCTATAGCTTCTTTCAATTGGTTATAGTATCGGTGAAAAATGGCATTTGACTATCACTGCTTGCTCATGTTCGTCGAGTACCACAAGGTACTAAACTTCACAATTAATGGTTCGAATGGGGCGAGGTCTGGGAAATTTGTGCCTTCCAGTAGCTCCCATGCAACAAAGGCAATCAATATGAGCAACTAGCTGAAATGGAATTCATGCCCCTGGTCCTGGGCTTCTTTACAGTAAATCTCTAGCTGATTGACCAAATACTTTTCCCAATTCATATAGAGTCCTTCTGTCCATTTTTCGGTGAGGTCCACTACCAAGAATAATAGATGCGTAGGTCTATTCTTATGGACCATCTTCCCTACTATCATCTGACATGCAAGGCACACTGCGCCACTCTCGATAGAGGTGAACTTGTAACCTTGTGTGCCTTTTTCAACATTGCCATATGCCTCTTTAATCTTCTGTGAAAGCACGTGGTCCGCGGTCTTCCCAGGGTAGTACTCATGGGGATCAAGGCCCTACATACTAAGCCCGATAATCCTATTGATCAACATCGGATCAACAATTATGCAACTGTTCAACCATAGGTATCCTCCATGGTAACTTGCTAGCACCAATATCACACAAGCAGTCACCTCCTGATGTCTACCAAAGTGCGGTATTTTCATAAGTTGAGCAAAGTAGACTACGCAAGGTTCATCATCCATTGTTGAGGGATGATCTTCGGATTGTGGCCCTTAGTCTTTGTTAAGTAATTATATGGTGTGAGCATGCTATAGGCTTTATGGTCTCCCAGGCTAAAGTCACAACACTTCAATGTTGTAACCTTGTCTTGATCCGCACAGTAGGTGCGAACTCCTTTTGGTAGATATGCATTGATTAGGGTGTAGTCAAAGTCTCGAGGGACACTGTCCCTGTTAATCCCACCACTTAAAGGGGGAATGTAAGCAGGTAGAATGGTTGGCACTATCCTAGTGTTGGCTTCATCATGTCTATGCTTAGTTCTCACCTCTGCGCCGTCTTGGGATGTTCCAGCCCGAGAAGTTGATGGGGAGGTTGCCACTCC
Organism: Picea sitchensis; assembly: GCA_010110895.2. Classification (NCBI taxonomy): domain Eukaryota; kingdom Viridiplantae; phylum Streptophyta; class Pinopsida; order Pinales; family Pinaceae; genus Picea; species Picea sitchensis. The sequence goes on along the minus strand of SNQJ01S0085137.1, from coordinate 63,792 downwards.
TCTCGACGATGAGGCTTGGACTCCAGTGGACATTCCTCTTTATGACATGACTCTTTATTTCCTTAATCTAGCAAGTACTTCCCTCACTAATTATTCTGTTGTGCTAAGCTCATCGGACATGTAATCTCGGGATCACTATCTTGGGTTTTCAATGGACTGTCGATATCGTAATCAGATAGAGTGTAAGGCTAGAGAAATCATTGTTTCACAATGTGGTTGTTCTGTCAGCTCAAGTTCTCAATTGGAAAAAGTGTCTTACGACCATGGTGCAACAGAATAAGTAAGTAACTCTGCAATGGACTGATTTCAACAGATATGAAACTTCCATGATTATTGATCTATCCGTTAAGGTGAGGTCCAACAGTCTAATGGTAACCCATAACTTCTTTTCGATCCGTTTAGAGTGGCGATCGAATGGGTATATCGGTTCCAATGGCTTAATTGCTTTGTCATGGCGAAGTACTCTATGTCGTTGTTTTGATATCTTGGCGAAGCTCCAATTATGCAATTCTTCTTGCTGTGAAGTGTCCTCTAGAACTTCTTGTAACCTTACAGTATTATCCCTTTTCTTTCTTAACTTCCTAGCCTTCTTCCCAGTGATTTTTGTCTCAATAATTCTTTTACCATTCTGATGTTTATATTCTGTGGCCTTAGTTACTTCACGCTGTGGAAAATATTTCTTAGGGTTCCTTGATAATACCTCTTTTGTATCAACAATAGGTAACTCGATCTTATGTGGATCCTCAAGTGTTCTCTTAGCTTCAACATCAGAGGTACTAATATTAAATATTTGCAATCTTCTCTTTTGTTCTTTAATCAAGTGCCCGATCCTTTTGGTCACAAAGTCTTTTAATTCTTGTTTCTTCTATTCCAAAACTTTTTCTTCTTCCCTTCATCTAGCCCGTTCTCTATCAATCCAGGGTTTCCCTATGAGCATGGTAAACAAGGCGTTGTATTCTACAAATTTAATGATCTCAAAGTCTTCCTCCGTCGAAGTTCCATTGACAGTCATAGGTATCTAGGCGAGCCTTCCACATAGTTTTACTAGCTTTCCTCTGAAAAAACTTGTTCCTCCTAGGGAAGGGGTCATGACAGGCTTTCCTATAGCTTCCCAAGTTCTTTATAGCATAATGTTTACTTTTGTTTCTTCATCAAGAGTACAATCAATGTTAAAGTACCTTATTCTTGCTTTGATTTTCTCCTTTACTTTGAAGATCTATGATAATGTAACATGTCGGTGGTCATTCAAGGTATCTTTCATCTGTAGTAATATCTTTTCTGATTCTTTCTATGTTTATGCTATAATCTTGGTCTCTTGGTCTCCCTCAGGGTTTGCTTGTTCCATATTCAGCTTCTCAAGACTAGCAATCATTCTAGGGAAATCCAATACTTCATGGTCCAGCCTTACAACAGAGGAAACTAGATCTCCTACTAGGGAATTCCTTAGCAAGTTGTCACGTTCTTCTGCAACTGTAACAAAGGGTTAATCCTCTCTTTCTCTTAGATGATCCCCAACTTCTTCTGTACTGCACACCAGGATCATGGTAGCTAGCGTGCAAGATTTTTCTTCTAGGATCCTGCATCCACTTGTTAGTCTAGACATTCTTTTTATGCATAGGTATAACATATCTATCACTATACTTATCAGATATATTCATATCAAACTTTCTTTCATCTAACAATGCCCTAGTTTTGAAGCTAGGACAAAATCTATCAAACATACCTAGATCCATGTTGTAGAAACAAAAATTTCACTTATCTTACTTCTACAAAGTACAAAGCTTCCAGATCTAAGACTTTTAACTATTCTTACCTTTATCAAAGCACAGAGCTTACAACTCTTACCTTTTTCTTGCAGATATGAACTTTTTTTCTTTAAATCTGCCCTCTTTCTCTTCATATTTGACCTCTTTCTCTTCATATATAACCTCTTTCTTGGCACAAAGCTTCATAGTTCAAACAGAACACTGCGCACTAGGGAAACATATCTACGCAGAGAGCTTATTTCACACAAATCTTTTTCTTCTTCAGTTCCCAACAATCACAGTTCCAGGTCCCGACAACAGAACCATTTGTTGGCACAGGGGCAGACCTAGGGTTCAACACTTCAAGAGAGAACCGACAAAACCCTAACTACCGACCCTTTTGGCAACACCTGTGAAGCATATGAAGTCTCACCCGAGGTAGAGGCAGGGTTGGTTGCAAGACTCAGGTGTCTGCAACCTTAGCTGGGACACAGATCTGTGATTATCTTCCTTACAAGACACTTAGCATCGTTTATTTTTTAACATACATTCATTAATGCACTTCGCAGAAAGCACAAAGCACTGTAATAATTACTCAGATCTAGCACTTAGCAATGATAAACATGTTATACTCAATAGATTAAGAACCTAACATCTTATGTATCATATCTAGCATGCATTTAGATATCATAAGCAAAAAGCATCAATAGATCTATCTAAACATATCAGAGCACTTGCCAAGAGAGATGGGTAAACACATAAGAACAAAGCACATAACACCATACACATAGTTACCGTGGTTCACCCCCACCCTGGGGCTACATCCACAAAGTCTTCTTTATATTATCTTGGTCAAGAAGTTACAACACAGAGCTTCAATGATCCCTACTTCGGATAGGACAAAAGATCTGCACAACTCGCTAGATCCTTATTCCTCACTCCTCAACATCCAACTATAAAAATCAACACTTATCCCTCCGATCTCATGCACAGATCTCTCTAAGATACATCGGATCACACAGATCCAAATACTAGCACTAATCTTTCATTCATACACCACACAGATGTATTAAATTCCTATCTCTTTTATCTTACTATCTATATTGCATATTTATAGATTACAAAATGGACCTAAACGTGGGTAAACCCATGGGCCGACATCCCTTTCCCATTACATCAACCCAAAACCCTAAAATGGATCTCAAAATAGGTCTTGCTTCCTTATTTTATTCTTCGCGTTGCGCTCCTTCCTTGGCAAGTTGTCGCAGTCCCAAAAGTGGTCAAATATGACCAAGTACTCTTCAAAACTTGGTCAAGGGACAATAGTGCCTCATGTTTTGTTGATGCGGTTCGTAATTATAAATCTCTTTTCCAATAATTTCATGACTTTTTTCCCTCAAGTTATGAAGAGATGTATGGTATTGATCCCAATATTGTTGTGCATGAGATTAAGACTTACCCGGACACTAAACCTGTTTGACAGAGACTTCGCCCAGTACATCCATGCAAAGCTGTAGCTATTAAAATCGAAGTTGAAAAACTTCTTAAAGCCAACTTTATCTATCCTGTGGATTTGACTAATTGGGTGTCCAATCTTGTTCCGGTTAACAAGAAACAAGGCAGGATCCATGTTTGTGTAAATTATAGGGATATAAACAAAGCTTGTCCTAAAGACAATTATCCAACCCATTTTGTTGACCATATTGTTGATGACTGTGTCAAGAGTGAGATATTCTCCTTGATGGAGGGTTTCTCCGACTATAATCAAATCAATATTTTTCTTGCGGATCAACATAGGACTGCTTTTATTTCCCCTTGGGGAACCTTCACATACCAGAAACTACCTTTTGGTCTCAAAAATGTTGGTGCAAAGTTTCAACACGCTATGTATTATTCTTTTCATGACATTAATAACATTGTACAACCCTCTATATATGATCTATCGACACATTCTATGCGTCGTCAAGATCACCCAACACATCTACGGGCCATTTTCCTACGCTGTCGTTATTATCGCATATGATTGAATCCACACAAATGTGTTTTTTGTGTGGATTTTGGATGACTTCTTGGTTTTATCATGTCTATACATGGGATTAGATAGACCCCCTAAAGGTTGAGGTTATCCTCAATTTACCTCATCCTTCCACACTTCGCCAACTCCAAAGTTTGCAAGGGAAGGCAAACTTTTTACGTCGATTCATTCCCAACTACATTGAATTAATGAAAGGATTTACTCAACTTCTTAAGAAAGGTTGTAATTTTGTATGGGATGACACTACCAACAAAGCATTTGAAGCTTTGAAAATCTCCTTAACCCATACAACACTTTTGTTTCCACCCGATTATAGTCGATATTATTTCTTGTACTTAGCTGATTTAGACTCTACCATTGTTATGGTCCTAGTCCAAGAGGATGATTGGCATGATGAACATGTTATATACTATTTGAATCAAAGTCTCACAACCACTGAAGCCAAATATTTACATGTGGAGAAACTGGACTTGGCAGCTATTCAAGCCATTCAACGTTTTCGTCACTACATCTTATTATGCAAAACCACAGTCATTTCCAATTGCAACCCCATGCAACACATCCTTACTCAACACTTGTTGGCGGGAAATTACTCTAAATGGATAGTTATTCTCCAAGAGTTTGATTTGGAGTTTGAACGCGCCAAGTCAAAGAAGTCTTTGATTTTTTTCGAATTGATATGTGACCTTCCCTCTACTGAAATAGACAATATGGAAAAAGATTCCTTACTTGATGAATATCTCTTTTTAATCAGTTTTGACGACATATGGTATGGAGACATTATCATTTATCTCCAAACACAAACTTTTCATCCTAATATTTCTAGTACAGATCGTCTTTGTATTCAATATCAATCTCGTCAATACATTATCCTTGCTGATACCCTTTACCGTCCTGGTATTGATTCCATATTTCGATGATGTCTCACTTATGATGAAGTTGAGAAAGTTTTGAATTACTGACACTCTATAGCATGTGGTGGTCATATGTCCAGGTATGCCACTACCCAAAATATCTTACGAGCTGGTTATTTTTGGCCTTCATTGTTTAAGGATTGCATTATTACCGTCAAGAAATGCCATGCTTGTCAAACCTACAACAATAAGATCTGATCTCATCCTGATCCTCTTCACCCTGTAGTTTTTGTTGGTCCATTCTCTAAATGGGGCATTGATTTCATGACATGTAACCCTCACTCGGTTGGGCGACATGGATACATCATTGTAGATGTGGATTATTTCACTAAGTGGGTTGAGGCAATGCCTACATTTGATAATATCGGGAAAACTGCAACGTTATTCATATTCAATCATATCATTACTAGGTTTTGTGTCCCTCAATCCATCGTCACTGATCATGGTAGTCATTTTCACAATTTCATGATGTCTGAACTTACTGAGAAGTTGGGTCTTTGACATGAAAAATCAACCCCTTATTATCCACAATCTAATAGCTAGGTTGAAGCAATCAACAAAGTTCTCACTACTATTCTTCGACGGATGGTAGGGATCCACAAGTCAATATGGAACATGATGCTCTTCTCAAAATTATGGTCCTATCGGACATCCATTAAGTCTTCCACGGGGTTCACACCTTTCCAATTAGTATATGATATTGAAGCAATTATGTCAATTGAATGTGAAATCCCATATTTGAAACTAGTCGTCGAACTCCTCCCTAACACCTCAGTTGTAGAGGAACGTCTTTTGTATTTGATGCAATTAGAGAAGACCCTACATGATGTTGCCTTAGTAATTGAAAATCAGAAAAAACATTTCAAAGATCAATATGACAAGCATGTCAAACCACGTGTATTTTTTGAGGGTAATTTAGTTCTCCTTTACGAACAAGATCGTGACTTACTAGGGGCCAGTAAATTCAAACCCATGTGGCGGGTCCCTTATATTGTGAAACGAGTGTTGGATAGAGGGTCTTATGAGCTGGTATATTATGATGGAATTCCTTTGATTGAACCCAAGAATGGGATTTACTTGAATAAGTACTATGCTTAAATCATTTTTTGTATGAGTGTTGTGTATTTTTAAAGTGTCATACTCTTGTGTGCTTTTTCATTTTTTGGTTTCGCCTTTCAACTTCTTACCTTGAATTTTTCTTGGTTTCCAGATGTTGGTGTCTTCACTACCCTATATCATCTTTTCTTATGGTTCTAGTCACAGTACTCAAAACTTAGCATCTGTTTCTTGGGAAATCTATGCACATACGGATGAATTGATCAATCTACATGGTGTTTTCCTTAGTCGTGCAACTAATAATATCATGGAGTATAGAGCAATTATCGAGTTGTTAACTGACACCATTTCAGTTGGAATCCGTCATCTTATTGTATGACTTGATTCATAGTTAGTAGTACTACATTTGAGTAACATTTATTCCATCTGAAGTCCTACTTTGTTACTAGTATATTTACGAATTCACCTCTTGGAAAGACATTTTGATTACATTGAATATCAACACATTCCTAGATGTCTAAACACATTGACTGATGCATTGGATAATTATGTGTTATACAGATATTTGAGGCATTTATAAATCCAATCACACGTTTTTACAAAGACAAGTAAACCGGTAAGAACTTTATATATTTATAATGACAATGAGACAACCCTATTATAAAATATATATCCTCTATATCTATTGTGAGTATATGAACACCCATGAAAAATGCCTTTTCGTTCACATCCTACATCTGAACCAAATACTCTAGCAACCTCAACTGGGCTCTCATACCCTGAATCCTGAAAAACTTGAGTAACCCACATTGTCTTAGAGACATAACTATCCCTGGGTCATTCCCAGTGAAATAATCCTCTTCCTCATGCTCTCTCTCATGCCACTCGAGCATCTTGACAAAGGAAATCCTGCCAAGGAACATTAAAATAAGATTAGAAACATAAAAATTATTTCCTGGGTGTTTTTCTAGTTAAGTTTATATTTTTTAATTTTTGGTTGCGGTCATCACAGGGTTGCGCTTTCGTGCAGAGAGACATCATCACACCCTTCCTATAGGTTCACCTTTAATGATGCAAGATCGTCGCAATTCACGATACAGGGGACCTGTGATGATCTCATTGCATAGATAGCCCCAAAAAATTGACCCAACACCCAAATTTGACCAATGAAAACAAATTTTGAAACCATGAAAAGATGAAGAAGAAGAAGATTACTTGTTTGACAGAGATGGTTCACAAAATGATCCACCACATGCTCTACAATCGACAGTTGAAATTCGGGGAGAAAAAGGGCTTTTGGAGCACTATTTGGATAAATTTGCAAATAAAATGGTAAAATGGTGTTTTTGGCCTATTTTATTGTTTTTTACCACTTTTTATTTGCAAAATTATATTTTATTTATATTTTATCCATGCCCTAAAGTCTTAACATCTTGGCAAAGTGTTGAATTTTGCAAATTAAAAGGACTAGAGACAAGACATTTGAACAAGGGTCCACTCTTTTTGATTTGTTTTTTCATATTTTTCTTATGTACGGATCCTTTTAGGGTTTTTCAGGAAAAACTCCGAGCAAAGACTTAATTCTTTCTCACACTCGTGAAACCATGAGAATGTAATTGAGTAGTCTTTTGTCATTTTTTCAAACTTGCATTGGTAATATGAAAAATGGAACCTATGGAGTATCCTTTAATCTCTTTTGAATCTCCCTAAACATGAAAAGGTGGCCGAGTAACCTTGTTTTTTTCACGCTCGTAAAAGTATTTGAAGAAACATATGATAAGGGGTAGGTTATCTCTTTTTCGGTCTCATCGGACTAACTTACGAAAAAAGACCCGATGGAGTTCTCTTTAAGTGTTTTTCAGAATCTCTAAAAATGAAAAACCCCTGAGTTTTCTTTATTTGGAATCATTAAACAAACATCAAAAGACCCACATGGGATCGAACCACTCCTTCTTAGGGTTCATTAAACATACTTTGAGGGACTCATCCAAAGGATGAGCTTACATTTACAAGCATATGTTATCCTCCTCAAGCTTGCATAAAAATAAAGAGGTACTGACCAGAAATGGTGGGGGGAAATTGGGAAAGGAATGTGTCTCTGTATTTGTGTTAGTGGCAGTAATAGTCTCTCTTGAACATGACACCCCCCTTCATCATTGTATCTGGGTTGGGAAATCCATTTGTCTCTCATTTGACCATCCACAAGTTCATATGTTGGGTCCTCCTTGAGTCAATGTTGCCAAGAAAATTGTTGTGTCATCCATATTTTCAAGAGAAGTCCAACCTAATCAAGCCTTCTATCGAGTTAACCATCTGCAGTTATAAATTTTCTACCATGTCGGTCTTCTCTGTGTCAGTTCTGAATCACTTCATACTCTGATCTACTTCAAATCTGTTACATATTTTGTGTCATTGATGGGGGATACAACAAGGCTCTCCTATGAAGAGTATTTTTCTATCGACTTCAACTCATTATCCAGGAACAAGATTTAGCAATAATTTAGTACCTTAGAGCCTGCATGCCTCAATGGCAGGTTTCGTTTCTTTCAACACTAGGTTCACATCATTGACCCATAATTGGAAGATTCCATCGAGTGTTCGAATTCAACTCATTTATTCATATTCGTTGGATTGTACTAGAGTACCTTGGGATTCATTGACATCAATGGTGATTTCCCTTACACTTGTTAACAATTTTCATTAATGATCAGTAATCAAGTGGTTTCTACCATGTTCGACTTCAACACATGTAATCACATGGCTAGATTCGTACTTAGAGATGATGGAAATGGAGACCCTGGGTTTCATCATCTTGGTCCAGGTTGCGATGGATTATTCATAAGTTTTTACTGACACATAGATCCACTGTGTATGTCTCATGGCTATGTCCGAATTTGAATTCTTTTAAAGCATAGATCCACAATGTATTCCTGGTGGCTATGTTGAATCATGATGACATGGATCCACAGTGTATGTTTAGTGGCCATGAATCACTTGACACTTATGATTAGAGTCACTTGTAGTCTGATCATGGGAATGCCTACCTCAGAATATGGTATATTATTATGAAAATGCTTGATTGTTTGCAAGTTCCTGATCGATGTGCTCCTTGTTTTTGACACACACATTCTACAAAGTATTTCAGTTTTCACGAGTTCCAGCTTCAAAATTTAGGGGGAATTATGTTACACAATGTTTTGGTCACCTCAGTGATAAACTGACACCATGTGCTCATGTTCCCTAAAAATATTAAAAGAGACTTTTTCCATGAGAAAAGTGGTTTTCTTTTCCTCTTTCAAAAACCATAACTAGGAAGGTCATCGCACCCTGTTGTATGCATGGGGTGCGATGATGCCTGATCATCGCACTTTGCACTAAAACTAGACTATGACGTCGTCTCATGTTTCTTTTGCATAGGGTGTGACTATGCTTAAAGCAAAGGAAAAGTCAAATTTCATGAATGTTCTAGAAGATGAGGTGGCCTTCGGTTAGTTTGGATATTACTCGATTCTCTGATTTACTTGGAACATCCTAATATCTTCATACATCTCTCTTTCACACTATATAAAGAGGGATATCTCATGGAAAATGCTAAGGTTGAATAGGATAACATTTGCATGAAGGGTTCTACTACAAATTATGCTTGAGATATTTTCTTTAGTTCTCTAAGTTAGATTGTGGGTCTTCTTCATCCAAGGCATTGGAGAAAAGGTGTGTGTGTTGGAGAAAAGATCCATTGAAAGGGGACCTTGCAACATCAAGGCATGGGTTGCATCCTCTACTTTCCATTTAATATAATGTAGAAATACATTTCTTCCCTATAAAAGTATCTTAACTTTTATTGTTTAACTCCTTGATCTTATACATAGAATTCATTGGGATACATACATACATACATACATACATACATACATACATACATATATATATATCCCTCTTTGTTGGTTTGTACTTCTTAGACAGGATCACCATTATGCAAACTCAAATAAGGATCTACGAGGATGAAACTAGTGAGGATCAAGCGTCGTTTAAAAGGTATGTCACTTATAACTCTCTAAACTAGTTTATAAGAAAATGAAATTTAAGGTGAAGTATGTATTTTGTCTTGTTTTGTTCTAGTTTCCAGTGGAAGTTAGGGAGATCTATTTGTGTCTGAACTTACCAATTAGTCTGATAACAGACATGTGAATCCGACCCAAAGAATTAAGGAGAAGGAGCGCTTCTACCAACAGACAAAGAGATAGAGGACAGTGCTAGCGAAACTCATCAAAATTTACACATTGTTGTTTTATTTAGATGTATGCTATTTTTAGTTAAATATTGTAAGAATTCCAATGGTTTTGAGTTGTGACTGATTTTGTATAAATACATAGATTTAAGATATATTCGAGGCTTCTTCTTGTTGGATGTAATATATAAACTCTCTTTTTTTAGTATTAATACAAGCGCAAACATAGATTCTAATTTTCGTTCAATTTGATTTATGTGTTTCCTCTGTGTTTCCATTCCCCAAATTTCTTTATATAATTCCTTGAAGATCAATTGGTTGCAATTTAGTATTACAAATATTGTGATCATATTATACCAACAATTCATTTGGTAAGCAGTTTTTCCTCTGTATTTATTGTGAGTAAAACAAGACCTGCGATCTGTGTGAATTACTACATTCTATATCATATTCAAGGGTGTGTTCTCTACTTTTCTTCTACTGCAAACAAGGTGAGACTCATCTGCAATTGATGCCTAGATTTGCTTAACAATTTTGTAATTATTTTCCACATCTTTTTATATTATAATTGTGACTCGAATAACGAAATACAACCTTTGTACTGTCCTATTATTAATTTCATTTAAAGATCATTTCTCATAAAATTAAAGGTAGGAATAACACTCATTAAAAAAATTTATTTAAACACTCATGATGTCTGACATTACTCTTTGAGCCTTAGGATTAATATTAGGAACAACATCTTTTTGGCATTGTTGTCAGGGACGAAGAAATGAAATCATTTTCCCTGGGAAAACGACAAGGTAAATTTTGGTCTTTGATGGTGAACAAAAATTGAATACATAAGTAAGGTTTTTTTTTTTTTCACCTGACTACTCCACCATAGAAAAAACCGGCATTTGGTCAAAGGAATACCAGTAAAAACCCAGACGAAAAGAAAACTACACCAATGTCAGATCCCGAAAATTTGTTGAAACCAAAGGGATATATCAGGCAGACTGTTTCATCGTTAGGTAAGTTCTATCAAACCAAAGTTACACAAGCTAATGTTAAGGTTCCCACTGAATAAATAACCCCTAAAGAAAGTTTTGAACAAATTCATTTTGCAGAGGCATCAACTAGTAAACGTGAGGTTAAAATTGAAACTCCAGAGGTAGTCATTGCCAAGATAAAAAGTTGAGATTGACCTGACAGATAATTTTACCAGTGAGAATGGACAATTCCTTTTGATCCCATCTATCATTGACACTTTTTCCATTCTCTCCTTTCCCGAAGTGAAGGTTTATGTTTTCCAAAACCCTGAAGAGTACTTTCTAGATCTAGACTCATCCCCTGTCGCCTCTCTTATATATACATCTGGTAAATCTGAGGATCCCAACTCAAGTTTCCATTTTCCTCCTCATCTATATATTTTTTTTCCTTGTCATATTTTTCCCGAACTTCATTTGTAAAACCCTAAATTAGTCGAAAGGTCAAAGGTTCAGTCTGTCAAAGTTTTTGAAAATATCCTTTTTATCCCCCCAAGTCCGTCTCCTAGGATTTCAATGGCTGGTGTTGGAGGTGTTGGTGTTGATGGTGTTGGAGGTGTAGGAGCCTATGGACAAGGTCAAACCCCTGGAATATTTTCCAAGGTAGCTACTATATATGCTCCCTTGGTCCTTCCTATTTTCCCACATGATTTGCTTGAAAATTACATGAAGAACCTCCCCAAATTCATGGGAGAAGGAGATGTAACCACAACAAAAAACATATCCTTTTTCTATAAGTTCGTTGATATCCTTGGAATCAAACACGAGTACATTTATTCAATACTTTTAGTACAAACCTTTGAAGGATAAGTAAGGACTTGGTTCAGAGGACTCCCAGTAGGTTCCATACAATCGTATGATGATCTAGAAAATGCCTTCCTAAGACAATGGGGCGAGAAAAAGGACCATATTTATTATTTAACTGAATTCGGGGCTTTGAGAAAGAAAAATTCTAAATCAATCCTTGAATTTATCCAGAGGTTCAACAAGTTGTATCTAAAAATCCTAGCCAAAGTCAAACCTTCTACACCAGCTACGAAAGTAACTTTTGTAGGGGCTTTCGATTCTGACGTTTCCCTACTTTTAAGAGAAAGGAGATCTAACACTTTATCAAGAATTCAATATGATGCCATACAAATTGAATCCAATATGACGGAATCTAGGAAATTAAAAACTAAGGGTGATATGGGAGCCCGAGAACCTAGACATTTAAAATAATAGGCAAGATCCTCTGGATATCAGAAGTTTGCAGAAGAAAAAATGGATGAGATGGCCAAGATTATTAAATATTTATCAAACAAAATTTCCAATATGGAATTAGATCAAGCCAAACTTGATCCATACATTAGGAATCAGTTCAGTAGAAACCCTAACCCTCAAATACAACAAAGACAAATACAAAATGAAGATCAAAAGATCGAAGCTCCATTTAAAACTGAAAAATTCATGCAGAGGGATGAAATGCAAGATTTTGAGGAGTTATAAGAAGATCTAAACAACCTTAGAGATGATGATCTGGAGCCACACTTAACCAGGAAGGATTATGAGAAATCTTTAGTCCTTGAATCCATGTTTAATAATGAGCAAAACATCAACAATCTAGGAGATTCTACGTATCAAGGTCTCGCCGACTCAATAATGGTCAAACTCCAACATAAGTATGATTTAATGCCCATAGAGAAAAATTCTACAAATGTTCCACCAAAAAATATTTTATCATGAATTAAAGAAAATGAGGTAGCAGTTGCCAAACCATCAACTGAAACACAAGTTTCTTGAACAAAGAAAGCTGAAACAAAAATAGTGCAAACTAAGAATTCGGAAAATACAGAAGCATAAGTTCAAACCAGGAAAATTGAGAAGACAATGGGTGGTTTCAATTTATAAAATGAACTTAATAAAATTAAAATCTCGATGCCTCTGGTTGAACTTGCAAAAAACCTAATTTATAAAAAGAAAATTGCTAAAGTGATAAATTTTTTTGATGTTGAAAGTCAAGTTGACGATATTAATCTGCAGGACAAAAAACCTACAATCATGTTCGGTCCACACATTGAAAACAATAAGGATTATGTTTCTCCATTGTATATCACACTAACTGTGCATGACCATTTACTCCATAATTGCATGTTGGAATCTGGGGCCTCTCATAATTTAATGCATAAAATTATCATGGAAAAATTAGGCCTCAAGATTACGAGACCTTATCAAGACTTGTACTCATTTGATTCTACAAAGGTTAAGTGTCTAGATATGATTAAATATTTGGTAGTAAATCTTTCTCAGATCCCTGTAAAAAGTATCCTTATGAATGTGGTTGTTGTTGGTGTTCCTGCCAAGTACGACATGCTTCTATCCAAGTCTTGGGACACCAAGTTAGGAGGATCAATTCAGTTGGACATGACTTACACTACAATGCCAATTTTTGGTGGGCAATTCACATGATTGTACAGAGAAACTAGACTGACATATATTGTAAGTGACCCTCAAAAACCAAATAATTACCCAATCTATGTTGTTTATCAGGACTTAGGAAATTGTATATTATCTATAGATGACGATTTTGAGGAATGGACAGAAGAAGAAAATAAAAAAATAGAAACGACAAAGAAAAATTTAAATGTTAGAGAAGGAATGTGGAAAATATTCTTCGATGGTGCCTCATCTTGTGAAGGAGAAGGAGCTGGAGTTTTATCCGTGGCACCAAGTGACAAGTATATTATTCCCTTTTCTTATGTATTACAATGGGAGGTTGATATACGAATAATGTCTATGAATATGAAGCTTTTGTTTTAGGATTAGAAGCTGCAAAGAAGCTAAAAATTGAACATCTAATAGTTTATGGTGATGCAGAGCTTATTGTAAAACAAGTAAAACAAAAATATCAAGCTAAGCATCCAAGGTTGAGATCCTATAGGAATTTTGCTTGGAATATTATAGAGAAATTCTTCTCGTCCTTTAATATTCACTCTATTCCTAGGATGGAGAATCAACAAGTTGATTACTTGGATAAGGCTGTTGAAACCTTCATTCCGCCTACTGTCTTGAAACTGAAATATCACATCAAGATGAAACATTGACCCTCAATCCCGAACAATGTTCATCACTGGCAAGTGTTTGAAGATGATGAACAAATAAAACAGTTCCCGGAAATGATTGATGAATTTTCTAAAACTCACATAGATCAAGAAAACCAGAATGATCCTGCTTGGATTATCTAGGAAGAGGAAAACCCAGAGAAATTGCAAGACAATATTTCAAATCACCACATGCTCTCACTTAAGAACAATCAAATTCCCAGAGGCATGATCCCCTTAGATAGGTTGTTTGAATATATCCCACCTATTCACATAAGGGAAAACAAATCATGAAATAGATGTCGAGTAGTGTCAACTCTAGAGATTTTCCCTAAATCTCAAAACACTCCCCTTAAAGATACCAAAATATGGTGATCCTCCTTAATAACACCTCATTACCACACATAAAAGGGTTTTGAAGTAGCTTGAATAAACCATACCATGCAAGATGACTCCCCACTTCTAGTTTCCCAACAACATCATTCCATAGATCCTTAAAATCTCTCTCCCTCTAGTGAATATGCTCATTTACCAATCAAAATCAAAGGGGAAAATCACCATTAGTACTAAACATATAATAGTTTATTTCTTGTGCCATCTATGCATAATTTTTCCTCATAAGTGTGCACATTGCACAATTTTCCATCCAACAATTGCACAATGTCCTTTCATGGGGATATTTACCTTCACACTACACAATGCACACCTATATCTTGAATATTTTCATGTCATGTCACTATTTGCATAGTAACTTCATGTAGTAATCTAGTTGACCCCTTGTGTGACACAAGAAACTAAATATGGAATAGTTGTGCACCTACTTTGTTTTGTCCTCTAACCCTATATGAACTTACAAAAACCCTAATGGTATTTTATAAGGGTCATACAAGCCTAAATATATGAAAATGAATGGACAAAACTAAAGAGGAGGTCAAGAGCCTCTTATCTGGTGATCCCTAAATTGAATTCTAAAAGTCGAGTTGGCTT
Organism: Picea sitchensis; assembly: GCA_010110895.2. NCBI lineage: Eukaryota > Viridiplantae > Streptophyta > Pinopsida > Pinales > Pinaceae > Picea > Picea sitchensis. The sequence continues at coordinate 48,722 of SNQJ01S0085137.1, read as the reverse complement.
TGTTGGTTTTTTCTAAGGACTCACAAGTGAGTTGTATCAAATGGGTATATGATAGGGTGTGATTCATCACATGTCATTGTCCCTTCACTAGGCAAGGAGAGTCATCATTGATCCTTGACTTGGTAGTTTCTCACATGCTCAATGCCAACTCATCATCACATGATTGAAATCCATACACATTGATGGTTCATGTGTCCTAGTTCTACTTGAATACCATTGAACTTTGTTGATCCTATGATCCTATATTGATCTTGTGTGTCCCATGATCATATATTGAAATTTGTTGAGACATCTTCATGAGCATGGGTATGCCCGCCTCATTGACACCCCACATTTTGGTTTTTAATTTTTTTGCAAGTGTTATCTATTACTAGTTTTTAGACAATCCTTTCTACTCAGATTCTCTTCTCACTCTTAGCAATATTGTGTTTTCACAACATTTGGGTGAGAAAAACATGATGTATTTAGACTATATGATTTTCTCCTAACCTCACACATCAGGGGGGAATCATTATCACCTTAACTTTCCTCACCTATTGCATTCAATTAGTCATACTTGGAAACATCATCAATTCATGTATTATCTATGTCATGCACCCCATCACATCATGTTATGGGATTTTTGTACCTCATCAAATCTAGTCAAAACCATTAGTTTAACATTTTATGGATGATGCAATTTATCTTATATTTTCTATGTGTGTTGCATGGTAAAATATTCAAAAATTTCATGGCCCTCTTTAATTCAAAAGTTGGTTAGCTCACAACTCATAATTGTGTGCATTCTTATTTAGGAAATGTAGTGGGTATGTGTGGACTTGTTTAGACCTTTATAGCCAACATCCCCCTATAAATATCTATGTTATGGTTCCTCCTTGTAAATTTGTGACTTGAGTCCTCATAGACTTACAGAGTGGGTGGGTTATGATGCCAAATTATTTATCCCTTGATAGCATTTCATTTTCCATTATGTGAGTGGCATGCATCCTCAATTTATAGACACACTGAAGCCATGGATTCCCAATGATTTTCAAGCATTGCAAGATATAACCATGCAAGAAAAATTTCATGGGTATTACCAAAATCAATTCATCTTTGTAAACCACTTTTTTCTTAAATGCACATTCATGGACGTCAATTGGACATTTTCCTTTGTTTTGGATGAGTATATTCCTAATTGTTCTACATATTTACCACACCAATGTTTAAATCTCTCTATTGGCATGCTTGTGTTTGTGTGCACTTTTTCTCACAAAAATGGGTGGGGCTAGGACATGCAAGCACTACTAAATTTGTACCCAAAATATGACACATTAAAATGGACACCATATTGAACTCATGAACCATATATTTCCTATTTAGGGCATGTGTGATGGCCTAAGGGACCACACATGTCCATGATATTTTAGAGACAAATGTTATGATCTTAGACCCTATATTTTGGATTTCAACTATTACATGGGCACCAAGAGTCATACCCAATGCACCAATCCTCAATATGGTGACCATATCTCGCTTATAAGCTAAATATCCCCTACATAGGCCAAGGACTAGGCCCAAAGAAACATACCTGATGTTACAAAAATCAAAATGGCCACCATATCTGGCCACTTACAAGACAAAAATTTCCCATATAGGGCTTGCATGTTGGTTTATGCTCCAATGCATGGCTCATGAACCCTAATTATGTCATGGACCATGGATCTTATATGTAGATTGTTAGGTGCTATAGGGTCGTGTTGATGGGAAAAAATGACCATCCGTCAACTGGAAGAACGAGTCTAGTCTAGGGTTGTCTAAATAACCCAAGTAATTTGGTATAACTCATTCTGGCGGGTTTAATGGCTCCGTTAGCCAATCTAAAAGTCCTAAAAGAAACGAATAAAAGAAATGAAATAACTAACTAATTACCAATCGTTGTATATACGTATAATGTAACTATTGTAGATATATTTAAACGAAAGATTTACTCGTTACTTATATACATGATATACAAACTGCAACTTTTAATCTAAACTTACAAAACTCTATGTGAAAAATGATTGCTTCGAAGAAGAGGATAAAGCAAGCACATAAAAATATTTTTTTCGTTTTTTCTTTATAAATCTAAACTAATATAAAGAAGAATACTATGAAACATAAACGTATGGATAGTCAAAAGATGAAACATACATTCGAATTTTAGTGATAAACAAAATGACAAAAATATGTAAATGATCTAACCTATTAGTGAATTAGTGTTGTGTATCCAAGCATATTCATGATTAGAGAACATCCAACTACCATGTCCAAGAGGGAAACCTATAATGAACCTTAAGATTGTTCTAAATAAATTCAGAACAATGTGTTGGCAGTTTGGATGTTAATGACTGAAGCGGAGACGCCAACATAAACCTGTAATCTCATGATTATACATAATTACTATAAGATAAATCTGAAAGTAATCTATACATTTTGTTTTTCAATCAAAATTGAAAGATAAACCCTGTCGTTTTAACTAAAAAAATAATCATAGCATTTATATTTTGAGAAGAAAATTGTAGATGGTATTTATAATATAATATCTTCCACATCACAAATACTTTAATATAAAGATATTGTATCTATACATGTATCAAGACATAACAAAACAAAAATGATAACATTATAAATAGAAGGCTAAAGCCAAAATGTGTAAAATGTTATTTCATTAAGTTCTGGAGTCACCCGTCCATCTCTTGCTCCCAGCAAATATGTCTTTTATTACAAAATAATGTGTATTTAAAGATTTTAGGTAAACTAAGAATCCTATCTTATAAGATAGGATCATTTCTCAAAAGGATCTCAAAATTACAAAAATAGAGGGTCATAAAGCCACTCAATATCAAACTATATCTCCAAATTTATGAAAGTTTGTGTTTTGATTTACAAAATAAACCAAAAGGAAATGATTGATTAACTAAGTCCATAAATGATCCAACTTATGAGATCACCACAAGATACATCATATCCTAAAAGAAAAACGAAATGAATAAATTAAATATTTATTTAACCAATATTTTCCAAAATTTTACATGAGAATTGACTGGCTACAGAATATGTTGATTCTGTAGCTAGTCTTATTTTAAACAACAAAAATCTAATTCAATCCATATTAATTAGAAAAATAACAATAAAAGAACAACTAAGATAAAAACAAATCTTACCTTTCAACTGAATACTCAATTTGACTCATAAAATCTCATATTTGATCACTGCTTTGACACACTCAACATTTTTTATTATGACATTTCCAGTCCTTTTCAAGTGTTTTCCTTGCCTTTGTGCACTGATTTTGAGTTCATGGTTTTCACTTGTTAATGAGTCAATCTGAGCTGCGAGGGTCTTGATATCCACTTGAATGACAAGAACATATGTGTAATATTTGCCTATCCAATATAAACACACTTCACACTGTAGATCTGGGACAGTTGGTTGAGGAAACACATGACTATGCGTCAAAACACTACCACTATCCACTGTGGGTTTTTGACTGATTTTGATCCCTGGAAAAACTTTGTTATGTTTCAAGCATGGTGGCAGGTTATCTACAAAATCGTAAGTCTGACTGATATCTGATTTAGGGTAATTTGGGTCTTCCCCTGCCAAGAACTTTTCGATCTCAGAATTAGAGCTTTCATGGACCTCGATCACTTTGATCGAGATCACATGAACTTTTGATTTATTTCATAAGATCCTTGAGACTAATCTCCCATATCTTTTGTTATTAAACCCTATGTCTAAATTATTCTTTGACAGTTTGCGCGAGTGCTTATTTACGGTCTTTGCAATGGTATTAGGGAAAACATACTACTCACGCCCAGGATATTTAATCACCCTAGGGTCAACATCATGTTTCTCAAACATAGGCTCATCGAGCGTAGCCTTATCACAGGGTTCTTTGCATAAGAAAATTGGTCTGTCACTGGAAGGAATCAGAGGCCTTTCCAGCATAGGCTTATCAACCACAGGAATATCTACAAGGTTTAATGTAACAAATTTGTTGTGATTTAGGAAAGTATCCCAATCATCACCCTGTAGTTTCAAATGATGGACTAACAACAACCTAATTAACCCATGGTGGAATAAGCTAGAATTCAAACTCTGCCTTTTATATCTCTTAGCCATTTTATATAAACTCCTCCATAAGTAAAAAGGCATGTTTAACTAGAAACCGATAAACTGCATGAGTAATCTTATATGATAAAGGAAAATGAGGCCATAGCGGCCTTCACAAGTCACAAATTGCTTCAACACAGCCAATAACCCATGCCATCTATCTTTCAACAGAGAAATCGACATACCTTAGTCGCAACACTGAATTTTCCAGGAGGTGAAGAACAAACCCCATGGTACCTCGTCCAGCTTTGAGTTTTTAAACCATTTCTAGTTAGAAAGGGGAAGACCTATTGCCTCACTCAGGAATTCCTCGGTGATTTCCAATTGAATGTCGCCCACTTTATCTCTTCACCCATAGAATGTGAGGGAAAAATATTGGGCTACTTGTAAATTATAACCCTGAAACTTCTCAAGAAACACAACCCAACCCTGATTTTTAAGGTATTCTCTTGCATCATCACACAATAGCAAAGTTTGGGGGCCATTTGGTTTAATATGGACAACTGGGGCCATGAGGGTTCAGACAGGTGGGCACGAAGGTGACCAATATTCACTGTGAGCATGAAGGGTTTCACAAACAGAGCCAACTAGAGTGAATACCAAAGGAATAAAACTCACCATTACCCTAGCACGGTCAAAATGAGAGCATAAGGGTTTTCATACCATGGAAATTGTGTGTTTTGTGTAATGAATGCCAAGAGTACAGAACAAAACCCAATACTTTAACTTGGAATGATGGATCTGTCGATTCAAACTGCCACCTCAAATAGAGTATAGGATACAACCGAGTGTTTTTGAGTCTCATCATTGTGTAAAGGGTGGAGTTGATTTTCTAAGGTTAGGAGAAGAAGTGTTTTACAAACCAAAGCATAACGACAATTTGAAATGAAAAATGATTTACCAAGAATTATAAATGAAACAAGCCCATAGTCTATTTCCAATCAATTCTTGGTGTATCATTCAAGTACTCAATATATATCTCATAATCCATGAGAAACTTAAAACAACTGTTTTATTGATATAAGATAAGCTTCAAAGCAAAACAACATTCCTTAAAATATTTATAAGAACATTTACCCTTCTAGAGACATAAGCCTTAGATTAAATACAATTGCAATAAAATTATAAGTTTCAATGCTTCATTCATCCTTTTAGTCATGAACAAAGCATGAAAACGAAAATAAAGTAGGAACAATCGAAACACCCTTTTACAACTGAAAAGTCACCTTCAAATAGCAATATTTGTATGACAAAGCGTAGGCAGCTACATGAATTATTATTTGTCACTTTAAAAGGTGAAAATTGTGTGGAGATGCCAATGATGGCGACTTATTGGGAGAAGCAGTTATCTCTGCATCACTGATGAGTTCATGTCAAGACTTCTTAGAATGATTATAGATCAAAGATAGTTGAAGGACATCAAGCATTCCAAGGATCATTACACAGTCCAGTTTTAGATATCTTCCTGTTCAAATGAAATCTCGTGACAAAATTTAAAAATGAGAGCAACGATATTCAAGTCAATGGATCTGATATTGTTGACAGGGCCATTGCTACTAGCAAGCATCCATAGCCTCGGCAGGGATGTCAATTAACCCACTCTGACACCTCTACCCTGTCCAAGAAATTTCAATTCAAAATGAAGGATGCTTAGGACCAATATCAAAATTTATACCTGAGAATTTTCTTTAACTTGACATTTCTTCGCTGCCAACAGGCCTGTTTAGTACCCCGACGAAGTTTTCTTGGCATCATGCATGAATTTACCCGCTTCCAGTAGACCTGTTTAGTATCCCGGCGGGTTTACAAACACTTCGCACAACTCTTAATAAATTGTTTACAATCTGATATAAATTTAACGATATTCAGCAGAGCAGGGTGATGCTGAAAATTCCAGCCTTTAGAACACTTATTATTTTTCATCCTTTAATTTTCTTCTTAGTCATATTCATTATGATTTGAAGTTAGTTTCTTGATGAAACCAATTTTTCAAGGACAGGAAGGCATACTTGATTTTATTTCTTTAAAAGCTGGGACAACGTAAAAAGCTTTAAAGATGATCGTGTATGCTCATAATTATAAAATGAGACCAGGAAGTTTATTTCAAACATAAATTTTCTTTAGTTAATCTGCATTTCATCAATTCATAGCATTGATGCTCTTGAGAGGACCTTAACAGTTGCTTCATAATGATTCATTCCATCTCCCCTCCATGAACTAAAATGTGGCACAGACATAAATTTCCAACAAGGACCATGATTATAGGGTAAAATAATCTGTTGTGGCAACTGTTGTGGTGCATGCTGCAAGGAAGTGGGGTTAATCGACCCTATAATGTCAAGACCCCACTGCTTAAAAGCAGAATCTACTAAAACAGGTTGCAAAGGGAATGTTTCCTTTTGTACTCGTCCAACAACCTTTTGGAAAATTATGCATTTTTGACATAATGCATGGGCATATTTGAACAACGTGGGCCAATAGTACCCAACTCTTAATACTTTGTGAGTAGTGGTGTCTCCACCGAAGTGCCCACCAACTTCACCTACATGCAGTTCAGATAATACTTTCCCTGCTTCATCTCTTTCCAAACAACGCATGAGGACGTTATCAAATTTTTTACGGAATAATACGTCATTTACTAGCTGGAAAGGTGCATATTTTAGTCTTAAAGATCTTCTCTTTTTTGGATAGAGATGGCGAGGAGTAGAACCATGTGTTAGATAAAACTTGATATCATCAAACCAAGAATTAGCAACAACTTGTGTACAACAGATTTGATTTTGAGTAAGCTGATTTACAGTTAAGACATTAATTTGACTATGTTGCTCTTCAACTGAATCAACCACTAGTTTGCACAGACCTTGACCTCTGACAATTTGTGTAGGGGTAATTTCAAGGTCATACTCTTGTAACGATGTCATCCAGTTTGCCTGTTTTTCACCCAATTCATTTTGTATTAATAAGTTTCTGACAGTAGGATAAGGCACAATGACTTTAGTTCTGGATTTCAATAAATATGATCGAAAATGTTTTAATGCTTTGAAAACTGCGTAAGCTTCTTGATCTACAGCCAGGTAGTTAAGCTCTACTCCTTTGAAGGCTGAGCTCATAAAGGAAATGGGGATTTTAATTCTTTCAACGTTCTTTTGGGTAAACACAATGACATAAGATCGATCAGAAGCGAAAGTATAAAGAGTGAAATCTTGTGAAAAATCAGGACTCATTAAGGAAGGAGCCTCCACTATGGATTTTTTGATGGAATCAAAAGCTTGATTTTCCTATGTCCCCCAATCATACTGAACATCCTTTTTAATTAATTTTTTCAATGGACTTACCATTTCTGAAAAACTCGAGACAAACCTTCTGACAAAATTGATCTGGCCTAAAAACGATTGCATAGATTTTTCGGAGGAGGGGGGAGGAAGTTTGGAAATGGCTTGAGTTCTTTTGGGATCAATGTTCATCCCATCACTGGATACTATGAATCTGAGAAGTTTGCCTTGCTCCACTACAAATATAAACTTCTTAGTGTTGAGAGATATATTGTACTTACGACATCATTGTAGGATAGACCTAAGGTGTGACAAGTGATCTTTCTTTCTTTTGGAGAAAACAGTAACGTCATCAAGATAGACCACTACAAATTGATTAATGAGACCATGAAAAGCAATATCCATTGCTCTCTGAAAAGTGGCCCCAGAATTTATAAGCCCAAAAGGAATTTTCCTATAGGCATAAGTACCCCATGGGGTACGAAAAGTGGTTTTTAACTGGTCCGGGGGAGACATGAGGACCTGGTTGTATCCCGAAAAACCATATAGTAGTCACAATCTTCTAGAACCAAATACCTATTGAAGAATTTGTTCCACTGGAGGAACAAGATAATTGTCTTTGTTAGATGCTTGGTCCAAGTTCCGAAAATCGACACAGAGTCAAATTTCGCCACTTCTCTTCCTTACAAGGACAAGGTTAGACACCCATTGTGTGTGTCTTACTGGGAATATTATATTTGCATTCAATAATTTATTTAGTTCTTTCTTGACTTTTGGTTCCATCTTAGGGTGCATTTTTCTCATCTTCTGCTGAAAAGGTTGAGTCTGGGGTTTCATGGGGATGATATGTTGTATTATGTTAGGGTCAAAAGTTTTCAAATCATTGTATGTCCAAGCAAAGACATCCTTGAATTCTCTAAAAAATTTTATAAAAGAGGATCGCTCTTGCTCGGAACATCCCGTTCCCAAATTGATATACTGTGGATTATCTTTAGTCCCTAGATTTACCTTTTCATGATTCAAGGAAGAACTGTTTGTTTTACAATTTACCGATTTTCTGAATTTATCATGCAAATCATAAAACTTTTCTAGTCTTACCATGAATTTAGGAATAGAATTTACTAGATCTGATGTTGATTCGAGAGACCCCAGGTCTGATATTACCATAAAATTTCAGATATATTCATCGTGGGTGCCTTCATCAATAACCACACCTTCGAAGGTGTCCTTCATGTGAAAAAAACTAATGATATGTTGATCATTATCAAACACTCTCCAATTAGTGACGTTGTCTGGGACTGATGGTCTAAACAATAACTCAATGGAAAATGTATTTGGAGAAAGACCTTCTGCGGGAAAAAGTTTGGAAGCGACGTTAGCTAATAAATCAGCCTTAGAATTGTTTAATCTCGGAATGGAATTGATGTTAAATGTGGAAAACTTGTGCATTAGACTCCATACCTCAGTTTGATAACTTTTGAGGTGTGTTGATAGGCAATGTATGGAGTTTCTTACCTGTTTGACCACAATTTCCGAATCACCGAATACCATTAAGTTATGTATGTTCATATCTACTTCTTTGTTGAGTCCTTGCAAAATTGCCTCATATTTGGCAGTGTTGTTTGTACATTCAAACTCTAATCGACAGGCGATAAAAGTTTTATTACCTGCCGGGTCGATGAGTACACATCCTACACCATCTCTTTCTCTAGATTTGGATCCATCGAAGTAAAGTGACCATATGTGAGCTTCGTCGGCAATGTTTGGCACATTTGGTAAAGATGCTGACTGGGTGCATGTCATGAGCTCCGACTGTTGTTCTGGATCAGTGATGGTGGAGGTTTCATCCATGAAGCTACTGAATAAGGTGTTCATTCCCTGCATTTCGAGTGAAGTAGTGGAAGTAGTAAATGGTTCATTAGCGTCATTCAAATTCGTCACAGTGTTCTTGAGGTGACATTCACAATTAATCCTAATTTTGTTTGGCTTTCCATTCTCTGGTAGCCACAAATGAGACCAGTCTGTTGCAAAGTATCCATGTAGTTGTTCGAACCAATCCCTGCTTAAGAATAAACCATAAACTTCAGGGATTTTAACAACAATGATATCAATAATTTGATAAACCTTAGGATTAGAGGATAGCCTAACGAGTGCATTCTTTAGTTCACCAATTACCTTAACATTCATTTGATCAAGCTGAATGATTTTAAGACTAGAAGGTTGAACTTTAGCATTGATTTTTTGGCAACCAGACAAAGGCATCACATTTGATGATG
>SNQJ01S0085137.1:10747-21767 GCA_010110895.2 Picea sitchensis | reverse complement strand
GGTTGGGGGTAAGAATTGTGTGTTCTACAGTATCTTTGAACTGCATATGTATTAGGAATATAATTAGTCTCCACAACCAATAATATCCTACTTGGAGACTGATCACAACAACACCATTGTAGATGTACCTATTGGACTATGATCCACCTTGAACCTGGCAAATTTCTCATCTTCACCTTCATGCTTGAAGGCCAACTGAAACTGAGTAGGAACTCAGTTTCTATTTGGTTACTACCTTTTTTAACATGTCTGTAGGATTATGGCTAGTATGTATATTTTCCAACTTCAAATGTCCATCTTCCAAGATGGATTGTATGAAATGGTACATGATTTTTATATGCTTAGTCTTATAATGTAAGGTTGATTTATTTTCAATATGAATGGCACTCTCTTTATCACAATACAACTTGTTATTCTCTTGCTTATTTCTCAATTCTTCCATAAACCTCTATAACCAAATAATTTATTTACTAGCCTCTATAGTAGCAACATACTCTGCTTACGTTGTTGAAAGTTTAACGACCTTTTGTAGTTTTGAAATCCAACTTATTTTTGTTCCTCCTAGAGTAAAAACACACCCGTTGGTGCTCCTCCTTCTATATTTATTACCTACCATATATGAATCAACATATCCCTATAGAATAGTGTTTGAACCTCCAAAACATAATTCATGAGTAGAAATTCCTCTCAAATACTTGATAATCCACTTTATTGTCTCCCAATGTTCTTTACTTAGATTGTTCATATACATTCTCACAACTCCCACTCCATGTGCTATATCTGGTCTTGTGCACACCATAACATATATCAAGATGTCAATTTTTGATGAATAAGGGACCCTTGACATGTATTATATCTGCTCCCATGTCTTGGGACTCATTTCCTTGGTTAATTTGAAATGGATTTCCAAAGGTATACTAATTTGTTTTTCATTCTACATTCTAAATCTTTCCAACACCTTCTCTATGTACACACCCTGAGACAATGTCAGTTTGTGATTTTTCCTATCTCTTGTTATTCTCATACCAAGTATTTTCTTTGTATCACCCAAATCCCTCATCGCAAATGAATTAGATAATTTCTTCTTAAGCACATTTATATCCTGCATGTTAGACCCTCCAACAAGCATGTCATATACATACAATAGAAAGATAATATAGCTTCCATTTTCTATCATTTTAAAATATACATAGTGATTATAATGACATCTACTATAACCTTGTTCTATCATAAACTTATCAAAATTCAAATACCACTGCCTTGGATATTTCTTTAGGTCATACAAGCTCTTCTTCAACCTACATACCAAATTCCCCTTTCCTTTGACCTCATACCCATGTGGTTGCTGCATATAAATCTCTTCATCCAAATCCCCATGGAGAAAAGTTGTTTTTACATCTAACTCTTCAAGATGAAAATATTCTACTACCACAAGACATAAAATAGTCCTAATTGAATTCATTTTAACAATAGGAGAAAATATTTCATCAAAATATATACCTTCATTTTGTGCAAACCCATTTACAACAAGTCTGGCCTTGTACCACTTTTTTCCTCCATCTTCTTCCTTCAACCTGTAAACCCATTTATTTTCCAATGTTTTTTTTCCTACAGGAAATTGAACCAAGTCCCAAGTATGGTTATTTACCAAGGAATCCATTTCTTCTTTCATGCCTTGCTCCCACTTATTTTTAGTGTCTACCTTCATCGCCTCTTCATAACTTTGTGGTTCACCAGAATTAGTCAATAATAAATAATACAATGAAGGAGAGTATCATTTAGGGGGTCTACTTAACCTGGTAGATCTTCTAACAAAACTTGTAGGATTTTGAGGTACATGTTTCTCTTTTTGTTGTACATTTTGATTTTATCATACCTTGGAATTTCATTTTCTTTGATTTCATCAAGCACTGTGTATTCTGGTTTTTATGTTTTCCATTTCTTTCCCTACAACTGATCTTTGTACATGACCTTCTCATTGAATATGAAATCTATACTCCTAACGATTTTGTGATTTTCATAATCCCATAAATGATAACCAAAATCATTAAGATTGTATCCAATAAAGGTACACTTCTTGTATTTTTCTTCAAGCTTTGTTCTATTTTATTTATCAATATAGAAAAATGATTCACAACCAAAATTCTTCAGAAATGAATAGTTTACCTTTTTACATGTCCATGCCTTCTTTGGAATTCCACCATATAAAGAGCTTGAAGTTCCTCTATTTATTAGGTAAAAATCAATATCTACAACATATTCCAAAAACTGTAAGGGAAACCCAACATGCAATCTCATACTCCTTGCACGTTCCATGGTTGTCTTGTTAATCCTTTCTGACACACCATTTTTTTATGGTTTTCATGGAACTATATTCTCTCAACAAATCCCATGGTATGACCAATAATCATCAAAATCCTTGCTACAATATTCACCTCTCCATTGTCTGATTTGAGACACTTAAATTTTTTTCCTGTCTCATTCTCAATCAAAGATTTCCATTTCTTAAAAGTGTCAAAAACATCAGATTTTTGTTGAATGTAATAAACCCAAGTTTTTGCATCATCAATTAAAGTAACATAATAACGAAAGCCACCAAGATATGATACCTGAGTTGGTCCCCATACAACTGTATGCACAAGCTCCAACTTTTCACTCTTTTTTTCTTTTCCAACTTCGAGAAATATGACTCTCTTCTATTTTCCATAAACATCGTGCTCACATAAATTGAAATCAACTTTCTTAAGATTTGGAAGCAAATTCCTTTTGTGAAGTATCTGCATCCCCTTCTCATTCATGTGTCCAATCCTATGATGTCATAGTTTTGTATCCACCATTGCAGAATTTAAAGAGATAGAAGAGTCAACATTAACAGTTTATAAATACAATGTACCCACGTTATCATATTTTCCCATTACCAATGATCCTTTAGTGACCTTCCATGCCTTATCTATAAATATAGATATATAGCCTTCACTTTCCAACTACCCTGTTGAAATTAGATTTCTTCTCAGATCTAGTATGTGTATCACCTCTTTCAATAACCATTGGTTTCCATTCTTTTTCTTTATTTTTATCTTACCCATTCCAAAAATTTGACATGGTTCATCATCACCCAAATAAACCTATCTAAAATCACCTTGAACATGATCTTGGAAATATTTCCTATGTATTGTGGTATGAAATGAATCCCCTGAATCTACTACCCAAGATTCAGTAATATTATCTAAAGAAATAATCAAAGAATATTGTAACACATCACATGTTACATTTGCTTCTTTCTTTTTCTCTTGGTGTCCATCTCTTTGTTTATTTGGAGCTCTGCATTCTTTCCTCATATGTCCTTTCTTCCCACAATTCCAACGCTCTATATTTCCTAGTCTAGATTTGGATCTTCCCTTCCTAGAATTCTCATGGTTCCCTGGTCCTTTTACTCTATCCTTTTGTCTTCCCTTATTCTACACGATCAACACATTACCTAATGTGTCATATGTGTTTTTCCATTGCATTTGATTGCTAAGGATAACACCAACAACATCATCAAATTTTAGAGTGTTTGAACCAGAGACATAGTTACTTACAACCATGACCAAGCCATTCCAACTTTCTAGAAATGAGCACAATATTAGAATATCCCTAACCTCATCATCAAAGGCCACTTTTACAAAACTTAGTTGATTAGTAATTGTATTAAATTCATTTAAATGATCGGAAATAAACCCACCTTCTGACATCTTCATATTAAATAATCGCTTCATTAGAAATACCTTAATGGAGGCCGATGGTTTTTCATATATTTTATCCAATTCCTTCATCATATCCTCCATTGTCGTTTCTTTTGAAATATTGAAAGTTATGGACGCTACCAGGAACAACTGTATCCTTACTAGTTCCTTTCTGTCAAGACTATCCCATTCTTCATCCTTCATACTCATCGGTTTCTTTTCTTTTCTGCCCAATGGTAGGAAATGATCCTTATGATATATATATAGTCTTCCATTTTCATCTTCTTCCATTGTTCCCACTCAAAACAGGAACCCTTTTTTCCTACGAGGTACCTTTGGATTTGATAATAGTTGTTAGAAAAAAATGATCATGAAGCAATAAGATAAAACAAATGAAAAAATAAAAAATAGAAGATACACAATACAATAGAGACACATATATACATGGTTCACCTAGTGTGGGATATGTCCAACAGAGAAATTGCTAGGTATTTTTTTATTATGCAACAAAATGAAGGGATACGACCTACAACACACTCGTTATAACTTCATCTTATATTTCTCACAATATCCTCTCTCATAATACAATATTCACTCTACTACTCACACAACCGCAATACAATTCCTCATAAATAGGGTTACCTTCTAGGGAAAACAACCCTAACATAACTTATAACATCAGATCTACGACCTTATAATGAATGGTCCATATTGACTATGGAATTACAATATTTGAATTGCAAAAAATCAAAAAATTCAGGGGGGGCAAGAATTGTGTATTCTACAGTCTCTTTGACTTGCACATGAATTAGGAAGATAATAAGGCTCCACAACCAAAAAAAAATTATCTTCTCACTGTCTCCTTTCTTTCTCTCTTGTAAAATTACTAAGAGTATTTATATTCATTAGATTTCTAGATGACTTTGATCTCTTGTAGGTGATCATCAAATTTTACAATAACTTGTTGTTAGGATTTCATGTAGGAGGTACTCTATTTTGATTTGTTCAAAGTGTAATATGGCAATTGAATGTTATCTACATATTATGAAAAATAAAAGTTGGCACACAATTCAATAATCATAAATAAAACTAGACATGAATTAAAAGAGAACAACATAAATGAAATGAATTAAAATACATATATTCTACTTCTACTCTAATGGGTCATGGATCTCTCATTCTATGCAATCAAGGGGGGCCTTCCTTGATGCATATGAAGGAGATATACATTCCTTATTAAATTATAAATTATATAAATAAATAAAAATTTAAAAGATACATTAAATTAAAATAAAGAATAATTGAAGCGAAATGAAAGAATTTTATTAATATCAAGAATTATTTCAATACTTTAATCTTCAAATGATCTCCAATTCTAGATCTCAACTTTCTCCTCTCCAACCAAAAAAAAACCTCTTCAACACACTAAGTCTTCCCTTTTTATCAAGAAACTAGCACAGCAAACTCCATAATTACTTGGAGTGAAAACATGATCTAAGAGTGAAAGTAGGATCTAGCTACATATTATGAAAAATAAAAGTTGGCACACAATTCAATAATCATAAATAAAACTAGACATGAATTAAAAGAGAACAACATAAATGAAATGAATTAAAATACATATATTCTACTTCTACTCTAATGGGTCATGGATCTCTCATTCTATGCAATCAAGGGGGGCCTTCCTTGATGCATATGAAGGAGATATACATTCCTTATTAAATTATAAATTATATAAATAAATAAAAATTTAAAAAAGATACATTAAATTAAAAATAAAGAATAATTGAAATGAAAATGAAAAAGAATTTTATTAATATCAAGAATTATTTCAATACTTTAATATTCAAATGATCTCCAATTCTAGATCTCAACTTTCTCCTCTCCAACCAAAAAAAAACCTCTTCAACACACTAAGTCTTCCCTTTTTATCAAGAAACTAATACAACAAACTCCATAATTACTTGGAGTGAAAACATGATCTAAGAGTGAAAGTAGGATCTAGTTAGCATAAAGAGAAGGAACTAATTAACTAACACAAGGTTTGTGTTAGTGAATATATTAAGAACCAACTATAAAAATAGAATAAAAACCAAAGAATAAGAACTCAAAGCCTTGACAAAGAGAGAAATTCAAATAATAAGTCTCTTCGAGGGGGAAACCTCCTTATACATCATATGAATTCACAATTACAAGATGATTCCAAATGAAAAGGTCTCCTTGGTATATATAGGAGACTAGGAGGTACAATTACAACTAATGGACCCAAGCCGACATAAATACAATAACAATACTAATGTAATATGCCCCAATTAAAGGGTAACGTGCCACTATTTAGGGCTTAACATTCCCCTCCCCTTCAGACAAGTGTTGTCTGCAACACTTGAGTAATTTTGGATGTTTCTGTATAAAAGACTCATCTTCCCAAGTGGAATATTCAACATGTAGTTTCTTCCACTTAATGAGATACTTTGCAGCTGGAGAATTATTGTGTCAGTGATAGCTTCAAGATCCAATATGATTTTTCCTTGCTCATCAATTTCTAGAAATATAGTTGAATTGAGATCTTATCACCTATAACCTTCTTTAAGTATGAAACATGGAAAAATTGGTGTACTAGCGAAGATGTAGGCAACTCCAATTTGTATGCCATAGTACCAGTATTTTGCAACACCTTATAAGGGACATAGTACTTTGGTGATAATTTATTATCCTTCTTAGCTTGCTTGAGGGACATCTATTTGTATGGTTGTAGTCTTAAAAATACCCAATCCCCTACTTCAAAAATTCTTTCACTACGATGTTGATATTCTTGTTGTTTCATGCGATTATGTGCCATGGCCAAGTTCTCCTTTTAGAGTTGGAGAACTTTTTGTTGATGCTCGATGTGATATTCCATTTCTTGAACCT
This sequence comes from Picea sitchensis, assembly GCA_010110895.2. Taxonomy (NCBI): domain Eukaryota; kingdom Viridiplantae; phylum Streptophyta; class Pinopsida; order Pinales; family Pinaceae; genus Picea; species Picea sitchensis. The sequence continues at coordinate 15,132 of SNQJ01S0085137.1, read as the reverse complement.
TATTTTTTTCTTTTAGAGAAGAAGTGATGGAGGGTGGGTGATATCCATAGATCACCATAAATGGTGTCATTTTTGTTGCAGTATGAAAGGAAGTGTTATACCACCATTCTTCCAAGGGTAACCACTTGAACTATTGTGTTTTTTTATCAGAGACAAATCAACAAAGGTATCCTTCCAAAAAAAAAATCATTGTCTCAGTTTGTCCATCATATTGAGGATGATAAGATGAGCTATGATCCAATTGAGTACCCAAACAAGAAAATAATTATGTCCAAAAATTTCCACTAAAGATGGGATCTCTATCACTTACAATAATCTTTGGGATTCCATGTAGCTTTTGAACGGTCTCCATGAATGTAGTGGCAACTGTATTGTCTTTGAAAGAATGACAGAGTGCACAAAAGTGTGCATACTTGGTTAGTCTATCAATAATCACCATGATGATACTCTTTCCTTCAGACTTTGGTAACCCTGTTATAAAATCCATGGAAACCTCCTCCCAATGCTAACTTGGGATGACTAATGGTTTTAAAAGACCTGGGGTCCTAATTGTTTCCACCTTATTTTGTTGGAAAAACAAACATTCTTCCACAAACCTTTGAACATCAGTTTTAAGGCCATCCTAAAACAATTCCTTCTTGGCCCTATGATAGGTTTTCAAAATTCCTGAGTGCACTCCCACCGAAGAGGTCTCCAATTCCAAAAGTAACTTTTGTTTGATTTGGGATTTCTTACATAAATATAAGTGATGTTTGTACCATAGTGAATCATTTTTCCATGTAAATGTAACTGATGCACTAGAATCCTGATACAACCTTTGAATGTGAATCCACACTTTTTTCTTCATTCTTCCATTCATACCTTGCTTCTGTTATCCAATCAGGTTGGATGGTCTAGATAGAACAGAGAAAGTATTCAACATCTTCATCCTTTCTTGCAAGTGCATCTGCCACAAGATTGTGCTTCCCTTTTTTTTAGATGATTTCAAAATCATAACCCAACATCTTGGTCACCTATTTTTGTTGTTCTTCTGAAGATAGTCTTTGTTCTAAGAAGTATTTAAGACTATCATGATCTGTTTTGACCTTGAAGTTCCTACCTATTAGGTAAGGGTTCCATTGCTTCAATGGATGTAGTATTTCCATAATTTCCTTCTCATAAATGGGTTTGTGTAAGTCATTTCCCTTGAGTGGCCGAATTTCAAAAGCAAGGGTCCTTCCTTCTTGCATTAGAACATCACCAATGCCATTTTCTAAGACATCACGTTCTACAATAAAAAAAATTGTGAAGTCTGGTGTGGTCAAGAAAAGATCTTTGCACATTGCCTCTTTAAGTTATTCAAAATCTTGAGTTTCCTTAGGAGTCCATGAAACTGCATCCTTCTTAGTTAATGTCATTAAAGGTGTTTCTATTCTTCCATAGTTCCAAACAAAATTGCAGTAGTAACCTGTCAAACCCAAAAATCCTCTAAGATTATTCAATGTTTTTGGAATTGGCGAGTCCATCATGGCCTTAATCTTGTTAGGGTCTACCTTCACACCTTCATGAGATAAAATATGACCCAAATACTCTACCTCCTTCACCCCAAAGAAACATTTGGATGGTTTGGAATATAGTTGTTTCTCCTTTAGTAGTTGTAGCACCCTGGAAACATGTCGAACATGATCCTCCCAAGACTTTATATAGATTAGTATATCATCAAAAAATACTAACAATTTTTTTTCGAAGGAAGGGATTGAAAATAGAATTTATCAACCCTTGGAATATAGAAGGTTCATTCATAAGGCCAAAGGCACGACCAAAAATTCAAAATGGCTTTCATGAGTTTGCAGTGTTGTTTTTGGGATATATTCTTCCTTCAATCTAATCTGATGATACCTTGAATGAAGGTCCAACTTTGTGAAGTAGATTTCTCCATGTAGTTCATCTAACAATTCATCAATGATGAGAATGAAAAAAATATCTTTAATGGTGATCACGCTGAGCTCTCTATAATATGGACACATATGTCATGATCCCTCTTTCTTGAGTACCATTACCACCAATGCATAGTAAGAACTTTGGCTAGGTATAATAATGCCAAACTCTAACATTTATTCAACCATACACTCAATTTTACTCTTTTGGGCATAAGGGTATCTATAAGGTTTGATGTTAGGAGGAACACTCCTAAGAATTAGGTGAATAGAATGATCATGATCGCGAGTGGGTAAAATACCTCTAGGATATCTTCAAATACTTTGGAATTCTTATCAATGATCCCTTTGAGATCTAGGGGAATAGATGGCTTAGATGTTTTAACATCTAGTGAGACTATTTGTACAATTACACCCTAATGCCCCTTTTTCAATAATTTTTTCATACCATTAGAGCTTATCACCTTACTCAGTTTCCCTGTAATACCCATTAACTCAATCTCCTTTCCTTCCAATGAAAATTTCATGAAAATTTCTTGAAAATTAAAAGCCATTGTTCCCACTGATTGTAACCATTGGAATCCTAGTATGACATCAATACCACCCATGGGTATAGCAATAATTGGACTATTCATTACATATCCCCCCATAGTAAGATTGATCTTATGTCATTTTCCTGAGAAATTTATAGTTCCTCCATTTGAAATTATTACTTGGAACTATGGCGCTGGATATATAAAGCAATTGAGAGCTTTGGATAATTTATAATGAATGAAATTATGAGTACTACTAGAATCAATTAAGAATATTACCTTTTTCTTTTTGATATATCCTTCGATATTGAGGGTTTGAGGAGTGCTAATTACAACCAATGCATTACATGATATGGTGGGAGTCAACTCTTTAGAAGACATATCTTCTACATTTTCATCTTGAGATGCTTCCTCTTCTTCTTCTTCTTCTTCTTCTATCTCTTCACAATCTATGTAGAATAATTTCTTTTCACCACACTTATGTCCCTTACTATACTTGCTGTCACAATTAAAGAATAAAACTTTTTATTTTCTTTCCTCCAATTGTTGAGGTGTCAACCTCATAGGTTGAGGTGGTTTAGAAGAAGGAACATTATTCTCTCCATAGATTTTAGGAGTGGTCCTTCTAGTAGTCCTAGACATATTTTTATTTTCAACATTTTTCACCACTCTGAATGCATTCTCCAATGTTTTGGGTTCCTAAAGGTAAACCTCATGTTGAATTGTATCCTTTAAAGTTCCTATGAAAACATCAATCAAGTGCTCATTTGGAATATTCATTACCTTTGTATTCAATCTTTAGAAGTTCTCAATATGCTCTGCAACTGAACCCTTTTGCTTGAGATTTATCAATTAGATGAAGAAGGTATTTCTCTATGTATCCTCATAGTATGTTATCATTTCTTTTGTGAAAAATTTCCAATTGACAAGTGATTTGCGAGAAAAAATCCATCAATACCACACAAATTGATTGGGTTCTAAATATAAAGATGCAATTCGTACCTTTTGTGTGTGTGGCACATCATGTAGATAAAATAACTACTCCATCTGGAGTATCCATGTGATTGGATACTTTCCATAAAACCTCCCCATATCGATCTTAGGAGAGTGGTTGGTCTTCAACCCAAAGTTGGAGTTTCTTCAGTCTTGATTCATCTTCCTTTTTTTCTTCATCACCAATTTAATGGGATACATTGTCACTTTTAGGTGGCCTCTCAATTAACAAATTTTTTAATCCTTCCATGATCTCCCCTTTTAAACTATCCATCTTAGTATCCATTATCACTTCCTATAATGAACCTTCGTTACGACATACAACAGGTAATTTTTTTTTTTTTACATTAGGAAATATACATCACAATTAATAATGACATCATTGGCACATCATCTGACATATTAATGAACAATATTAACACATTAAAATCCTGCATGACATAAGATGGAACAACATTACAATGAATAACAATACATATATCAACACATTAACATAGTCACTACTACATATTGAAAAAATTGCAACGACTACTTGCGATGAAAGTACTCTTTCGTCGCAAAATTCAAGAGAAAAAGTTCAATTTTTCAATTTTGTTCTAAATCCACCCCGTATTCATCGCTCTATCGGTGGAACCAAAATTTATTTTGTTTTGCGACGACCATCAAGATGGTGGACTATTGTCTCTATTTCGATGAATGTGTGTATTCATCGCAAGAGCGATGCTCACTATTGACCGTTACACTTTTTGATACTATCCATATGATCGTTATACATTTTGAAAAAGTCTAAATTGATATAGTCAACGTTCGTTGCAAGAGCAACGATATGACCGTTATAAGCATTACACTCTTTGACAAAGTGATCTAAATATAACAAATAAATAGGTCAGAAGAAAATAAATATTTAGGTCACGGTCGTCGCAATTGTGACGACAGTGACCTA
>SNQJ01S0085136.1:0-30350 GCA_010110895.2 Picea sitchensis | reverse complement strand
GGGGGGGGGTGCCATGAATGGTGGTTAATGTAGTGGGGGAGGGTAGTATGGGGTCCCCCCATATGGTGGTTGGTAAGGATTGTCCCAAAATGTGGGTAATGATTGAGTTTGTGGGTGATTATGGGTCGTGGATCCAATCAACCCATTGGTAGTGTGTGATGTTCCAGGTTTGTCTTGACCAAATGGTAAAGGGTGAGGAGCATAAGGTAAAATGGTATAGAGGTACCTCGATTGAGCGTAGATTAAGTCAAAATATTGGGCCTTTGTGATGGCCTCGTATTCATTTTGAGGGAAAGTAGTGGAAACATACTTGGTGAGGAGGGGGACTGGTGATCTGAGGAACCAGTCTAGTCGCTGTTGGGGGGTGGTATATGCTTTGCATATACTTTTTATTCTTCGACATTCATGGATGTGATCGACTATATGGATAAATGAGGTTTGTCTGAATTCTGATAGGATTTCTAAGCCAGTGTCGTGACACACCTGGATTTGGAAGAAGGATAAAAATACTTTCACAAATGACTCAAAGGTTGAGTGGGACCCAACTTTCTTGTCCACATACCACTTAACAGAGGGACCAGTGAGAGTTATTTGGAATAAATGTAAGTGAACATAATATTCCATGATGCTATTGGAAGAACACCAAAGGTGAAAATACATAATGTGATTAGCAGGGTCTTCTTCGAGCTTGCCTTCGAATTTGGGAATATCAGAAGGTAGATTAGTGGGCATATTTGGCTAAGTGGGGTCATGTAATATGGGATTGTTCGTTATTTTGGTTAAATCTGGGATATCGAGAGATGCCAAGTATGGCATGGAGGGGGGAGTACCAACCATTTTATGTGATGGTTGGTGAAATGTTCCTTGTGAGGATGGCTGAGAGCTTGTTCCTTGTGAAGAAGGTTGGGCTTCACCTCCTTATGGTGGAGGGATAGTATGTGAGTTGTTCTGGGTATTGGTGCCCAACAAAGTTGAACCAAGTAAGGATGATCCTAGGACCATTGAATACTGGTGTATGTGAAGGTTGTGCTAATGTATTAACCAAGTGAGGGATACCTCCCAAAATTAGGGGGAGGTTTTTCAAAAGTCTAGAACGACGGGGATGTTGTGGTTACCCTATGATTCTGGACTATGTGTGGATGTGTGATGGTGATAATGAGAAGAAATAATAAAATAAGTGATTTACAAATTACCGAAACAATGTATCAATAAATTGCATGTAATCAAATGGTGATAATCATACACAACACAACAATGTAACTTATAGTTTGGTTGTTTTTTCTTACTCCACATGGGGGAATATAAAAAACGAATGCACATGTCCTATCCAACGTAACATCCTTCCTCTCAAATAGCACTGGACCTCCAAAAAATCACTTGACAGTGGGTCTGTAACTCACTTGAGGAGATACTAGTGAAGGGATAAACATTCAGTTATAATGAGGGGTTAAGGGGGCATATCTCGAAAGTACTGGCGATATTTCCCAACAACCATTCAAAATATGACTCAGGTGTGATTGCATCCCACAACCACCACCTTGGGTAGATAAAAAATAGATATTTTCCACTAAGTCACCTCGATCAAGCATGACATTTAGATTTTCAGCCTCATAAATCGGTCACAGGATGGATGCTTTCCAAGGGTTGGGTGACCCAAGGAGGCACACACAAAAAAAATGGACCTTGACCTTCGACCCTTCATGGGTGTCTCCCTTCCTTATGTTGTAGGAATGCTTGATTGGGAGGATTTTGGTATCCTAATTCAAAACTTTCTAAGTTTCAAATGAGAAAATGATGATGGGGAGTTATTTGGATGCCTATCCCCAAAATAATAACTTAGACTACCAAATTATTTTGTGTTCCTCATATGGGGGTTAAAAGTGGGTTGATTATGGTTTATTTTAGAATTTGAAAGTGGGATGTGAAGTTGGGTTCATGGGACAACTTTGTTGATTAAGAGTGGTGTAAGAAAAATATTTTTTCAAACAAGTGAATCCCTTCTAATTCTCCCAGATCGCTTATGGGCACGAGGAGAAGAGCATACTACGGTTTCAAGTATCCAAAAAACACCTCTTGAATATGTGATGATGTGTGCAACAAGTGATAGTGAGTGAAGAATTTTTAATAATTTAAGTGAGAAAATTTTGGCATGTGGACATCGCTTGGTCCTTTACAATGGTTGCTTACTTCTAACTTACTAGATTTCACAAACAATCCTTGCAAAAATTGAAAAATCCCAAAGTAACTAGCATGGTGGACATGAAGGTCCTGACTTTTGAGCTTTAATCTACCTATAATGTTATATAATCTAATAAATCATTTGAAACTATTCCTATATTGTGAATATGTGGGCATGTGTGGGACCTTACAATGATTTAAACTTCCTAAGTGATTTACTCTAGAAATTTAAAACTATCCCAAGATTGTGCACATGTGGGCATGTGTGGGCCCTTACAATTATTTAAGATTATGTTTAAAAAAAAAAGATAAGATGTATTGGCCTCTCCTAAAATGGTTCATTAAAAGGGATATGGAGGTTTCTTCAAGCAATCTCTTTTTATGATTTCCAACATCACACAAGGGTGCGAGGAAAGAACATACTCCAAGATTGTCTAAATAGACTTCTAGTCCCTAATTAATGTGATGTTGTTGTAAAAGAAAATATTTTAATGAAATTAAAATGCTAAAATTTAAGCCATCCACATGGCTAGTAAGGGTAAAATATGCAAAGGTTCTTTTTAGCCTCCCTAGATGTCTATGTTTGGTCTAAGTTATCTATGCAAGAATGAATTCCAAGCCTTCTTTTGATGGATTTTACAAAGTGCATAAAGTAAATCTACAATACTTGGTGGAAATGGGATTCTCAAGCCTTACAATTTTGAAAAAATAAGACCAGTGCGTGGTTGAACAAAGAACAATCATGCATAAAGCGCAAAGTGTGCATTAAGAGAGTTATGACAGAGCATGGGACCACACAGACCGTGTGTCCGTTAGGCCCGAACCCATGCACACATAGAGAGTTGGCGGGATGAAAATTTTGAATGAAATCTCTCTAAAAGAGGCTAAATTATGTTGTCTCAGTATGAGGCTAGGCTGGTTCTTGGTCCTGCAAACAACAAAGAGTGAGAATAACAACTCTAGGATCTTACTTGAGGAGGAATTGTGGTTCAAGTCTCCAATGGAGTCGCCAAACTGTTTGGGTTCTTTTGTCACAAGAGTGAGCAAAAGGGATTCCCTTAACTACCTTGGTATGCCAACAAAGAAGAACATAAAAGTGGTTAGCAAGTTAGTGAACCTGCAAATTAAAAAGAAAAATACAAAGCAAGATAAGAATGATAGATAATGGAAGCTAAACATAACAACTATAATAAAATGATGCATGAAATTGAACACATACAATGGTTACCCAATAGAACTGAGTCTTCAAATTGAGTGCACCAAGAGGAGAAATATGGGACTATAAATCCCCTATTCCTCCTAAGGGATGGCTCTTTGATCCCTAAAAAACTAGAGCTATCACTCTCCAATGGTGAGTTTACAATGATGAAAAACTCCCAAGGCTTAGCTTCACAAGAGGTGTAAATCTTGCACAATGCTACAGTTTCTCAACCTATGGCTCAAGGGAAAGATGGATTTCTCAAAGAGAATTTGAATAGCATAACAATGATATGTATTTCTATTTTTCTTTGCATACCATGATCCTCTATTTATAGGAGGATGGAAATATATTTTATAACTAGTTTCCAATGTGAATGGGGAGGTATTTGAAGGTACCTACCATCCTTTCAGTGATCCTAAGGTGGAAGTTTAGGGATATTTTGGGGTATGGTTGAGATCCACTTCATCCCATAAGTAGTTGAGGCCCAACCAAAATTATCAATGTCCCATTTCTGCATCTGCATGGGTTTTTCGACTATCAGTTGCGCAGTGCACACACTGTGCACGTTGTACAATGTGTTAGCCCACACGGTTGTGCTTGCAATATTTGCTGAATGTGCACAGATTTTTAGGACCATTTTGCATGTTTTTTTTTAATTATATTTCCAAATTGAAGTCATCATCCTATAATTATTGGTAGTATGTTGTGCTTGTTCTTCCTGTTTTTTCATCCATTGTCTGTATTTGTTTGAGCAATGTTTTGGTGATAACAGACCCTTCTACATGATCCCTCTTAATGAGAATACTATGCTTTAGGAAGGATCATTGTTCTAGATTTATGAGCGAAAAGAAACAAAACACATATCTATAACATTAACATAGATATACAAAGAACAATAAGAGATATGAAATGGAACTTATATTCTATTAAATAAGAAATCTGCTAAAACTATAAAATGCAGAATGAAAACAATTTTGCTCTAATGGTGGTAGCTAATCTTTGAGAAGTGATGTGGTGACTATGCACATTCATATAAGCACATTACAATGAGGCCTCTGGGCCTTTTTAGCATCTAGAAGTAATTATAAACCCTAGACATCCAAAAACCTAACCCTAGGAGATGAAGCGCCAAAAGTCATGTGGGCCCTGATGGAGTAAGTTGGTACATCAACTTCTCGGGGTCATAGATTTTGCATACGATCTCCGTTTTAGGTGTACGATACCTCGTCGGAAAGGTCTATCCAAGNAATAGCCTCAGAAGTTTGGGACTCGAAATTTAAAAAACAAACTGCTAAAATGAAAACTGTAACTGCCAAGATGAAAGATATATGTGAGCCATATGGAAGAGGTGGGTGGCCACTGATATCCACCTGGATGAATCCTCCCTTCTTAGGAATCAATGTTCTCCATTGCATTGAATTCCCTCATCAGATGAGAAAATTTCTGCTGAATTTGGCCTCGGGTGAGACACTTTCCTTGGTGCAGGAGATTCCCTTGCTTTGACAACTCAATAAATCTGAAGCTTCTGTTGGAGAGTTCCCTTGAAATGTGTGTACACAATCTAATAAATGGATTTATATTCCATGCAGTCAGGGTTGAGCTCTATTGGTGTCAACTATTTTGCTGTCTCGGAGGTGTCTAATAAGGGTGGAAAGTATGGCCAAATGAGGTCCACATTAACCACTGGGTGCAAGCCAAGGAATGGGGGAATGTTTATCTCAAAATAATTTTCACCCACAACCTTGGTGATGGTGTAATTTCCATAGTGGAGTGGATAAAGCTTCCGATGGGGTCCTATAAAGCATTCTTTATTCAAGTGCAACTAAAATTTATCTCCCACCTGAAACTTGTGTGACACTCGGTGTTGATAATGAAATTGCTTGTACTTGGCATAGGAATTATGGAAAATATCTTGAAATTGTTGGAATATGTGATGGATTCGTTTGATGAACCAGGTTGCTTTGTCAGATTCTATTTACACATGGGATGATTCTTCTTATGTGGATGCAAGAGGTAGTGCAACATCCATGGGACCCAATGGTTGAAATCCCAACCCCACCTAAAAGGGGATGTGCCAATTGAGCTATGTATGGATCTGTTGTAACTGTGCTAAACGTAGGGAAGAATCTCATCCCATGTGTATAGAGGCTTGGAATTGTACATGCAAAAAATATGCATGATCATCCTATTGACGACCTTGGTTTGGCCATTTGTTTGGGGGTGGAAGGTCATGGATTTGGTGAGCCTGGTGTCCAACTGTGACCAGAGGCTCAACCAGAATGTGCAGAGGAACCAAATATCTTGATCAAAGATGATGGTTTTTGGTATTAGAAAATGTACCCACACTCATTCGAAGAAGAGATTGGAAGTGGCCTTTATTGTGATGCTCTTCTTGAAGGCGACCAAAATCACGATCTTGGAAAATCAATCAACAACCAAGAAAACAAAGTCATTTCTTTGCTTGGTTGAAGGAAGGCCCAAAATGTAGTCCATCGAGATGGATTCCTGGGGCCTGCCGGGAGTAGAAAGAGGGGTTTACATGCCTTGTTTCTTAATGTCCGGTTTAGAAATGGCATAGGCTATGTAGGACTTGATATAGTTGTTGACATCTTATCGGAGTTTAGGCCAATATAAATGTTGTTGCAACACTACCACTGTCTTTTCTATGCCGAAGTGTCTTGCCACCCAACTTTAATGATCTTCAAAAATTATCTTCACTCGCTCGCTCGATGGAACAAAGAGATGTCCCAGATAACACAACAAATCATCCTATATATGAAAATTAGTGACAACTGTGTTTGTGCGCGAATCACGAAGAAGACAAAATTCCCGGTTTGAGAGATGATCTTCTTTCATTTCTTGGAATAAATCAAGGAAATGATGGTAGATGGGACTACCTATGGTATCCTGTGTAATTTCCTGTCCAAAGTGGTAATACCACTATGAGGCCTAGACTCATATACAACATGAAATTCCTATAAATAAGGTTGTCCCAAAAGAACATCACAAACTTCAATGGGGGCGACATCACACAATACCTCATATTTGAAGGGCTTGATGCCATAGTCCATGCGACACCGTTGGTTTTCGTGGAGGTAGATGCATCACCTATTGGCAGTGGTCGAAGGATTTGCACAAAGTTATCGATCATCTCGTTCCTTTTTCATGAGAGGGATTCCTCAAGAAATAGTTTAAATGGATCTCTAGCCCCATCGTCTCTCTTTTATTCTTCCATGGGTGACTATTGGGTTCGGCGAGGCCGATCTTGGAAAGGCTCAACTGGTTCGAGTCCCAACTGCTTATACCTTGACCTCGTTGGGGACATGCATGGAGAAACAAATGAAGAGTAGGCCACTTTGATACCACTGATCTAGATTTATGAGAAGAGAGAAATGAAACATATACCTATAACATTAACACAGATATACAAAGAACAATAACATAAATACAATGGAACTTAACTTCTATTAAATAAGAAATCTGCTGAAATTATGAAATGCACAATGAAAACAATCTTGCTTAAATGGTGGTAGCTAATCTCTGAGAAGATATGTGGAGACTATGCACATTCATCCGAGCAAATTAAAATGAGGCCTCCAGGCCTTTTTATCATCTGTAAGTAATAAAAAACCCTAGAAATCCAAAAACCTAACCCTAGGAGATGAAGCGCTAAAAGTCATGTGGGCCTTGATGGGGTAAGCTGGTACATCAACTTCTCGGGGTCGTAACTTTTTCATATGATCTCCTTTTTAGGCATTCAATACCTCGTTGGAAAGGTCTATCCAATAATTACAACTTCCTAAAGTAGTTATAAAGTGTTTTAGAAATCCCCTGGCCCCCCAAAATTCCAAAAAAACATCGTGTAGGGCCTCAAAATGGCCTCAGAATTCTGGGACTCAAAAAACTGTAAAAAAACTGTCAAAATGAAAACCGTAACTGCCAAGATGAAATATGTAAGTGATCCAACAGGAAGAGGTGGGTGTCCACTAATATACAACTAGATCAATCCTCCCTCCTTAGGAAGCAATAGTCTCCATTGCGTTGAGTTCCCCCATTAGATGAGGAAATTTCTTCTGAATTTCCCCCCGGGTGAGCCACTTGCCTTGGTGCAGGAGCTTCCCCCCTTTGACAACTTGATAAAGATGAAGATTTTTTTGGCAATTTCCCTTGACTTGTGTGTGCATGATTTGATCAGTGGATTATTGTTCCATGCAGTCAAGATTTATCTCTATTGATGTCAACTATTTTGCTATCTCGAAGGTGTCCAATAAGGGTGGAAAGTATGGCTGAAGGAGGTCCACATTAAACACTGGGTGCAAGCCAAGCAAGGGGGGAATTTTGAGCTCAAAATCATTGTCACCCACAACCTTGGTGATGGTGTAAGGTCCATAGCGGAGTGGACAAAGATTCTGATGGGGTCCTGTAAGGTTTTATTTCTGCAAGTGAAACCAAACTTTATCTCCCACCTAAAAATTGTGTGGCACCCGGTGTTGATCATGGCACTTCTTGTACTTGGAATTGGACTTCTGCAAAATATCATGAACTTGTTGGTGGATGTGCTGGATTCGTTCGATGAAATGGGTGGCTTTCTTAGATTTGGTTTGCACATGGGATGATTCTACCTGTGTAGATGTAAGAGGTAGTGCAACATCCATGGGACCCAATGGTTGAAATCCCAACCCCACCTGAAATGGGATGTGGACAATTGAGCTATGTATGGATCTATGGTAACTGTGTTGAACATAGGGAATAATCTCATCCCATGTGCACAAATGCTTGGAATTGTACATGTGTAAAATATCTACGATCATCCTGTTGATGACCTCAGTTTGGCCATCCATTTGGGGGTGGAAGGCCGTGGATTTGGTAAGCTTGGTGTCTAACCGTGACTAGAGACTTGACCAAAATGTGTTGAGGAACTGATTGTCCCGATCATAGATGATGGTTTTTGGTATCCAAAAATTTACCCGCAGTCGTTTGAAGAAGATCTTGGCAGTGGCCTTTGCTGTGATGCTCTTTTTGTAGGTGACCAAAATCACCATCTTGGAAAATTGATCAAGAACCATGAAAATATAGTCATTTCCCTTCTTGGTTGAAGGAAGGCCCAACATGTAGTCCATCGAGATGTATTCCTAGGTCCTTTTGGGACTAGGCAGAGGGGTGTACATGCCTTTTTTAATAACTTTTTTGGCAATGGCGCAGGCCATTTAGATCCTGATATGCTTCTTGACATCCCATCAAAGTTTTAACCAATAGAAATGTTGTTGAAACACAATCACTATCTTGTTTACGCCGAAGTGTCCTACCACCCAACTATAGTGAGCTTCCCAAATAAGATTCACTTGCTCAATTGATTGAACACAGAGATGGCCCAGATGGAATAACAACCTGTCATGTAGATGAAAATCAGTGACAATTGTTTTTGTGCCCAACATCTGGTAGGTAGTGGCGAAGTCAGGATCTTTCACGTAGAGTTGAGGCCATTCATAGGTCTCATGTATGCAGGAGTATAGAACCATGGTTTGTGCGGAAACTGGAGGTCATATAAGGTAGTCAACGATGCAGTTGGTTCTCCATGTCTTATAATTTATATTGAGATGGAACTACTGCAAGTATGTGGACCACTTCTGATGTCAGTCATTCTACAATTTTCCTTTTGTGTGCATGAACTGCAGAGGCTTATGATCAATGTGGATGTATGTCTCCTTGTTGAGAATGTAATGCCTCCATTGAAAACATGCTTGTATAAAGGAGTACATTTATTTGTCGTAAGTACTTGAGAATGTAATGCGTCCATTGACAACATGCTTGTATAAAGGAGTACATTTATTTGTCGTAAGTGGGGTACTTACGAACAATATATGATAGCATCTCACTATGATAAGACACATGATGTCCATGCTGAGTGATATTTGCACCCACAACATAGTCTGAAGCATCTGTCTCAATCTCAAAAGACTTCTGCAGGTTGGGTAATGAGAGACCCAGGGATGAGCACAAGTGATGGTTCAAATCATCAAACTTTTTCTATTGCGACTAACCCCAGACAAATTTTTTCTTGCCACTACCCCTGGTCACTTGGAAAAGGGCCCATGCAATGTAGGAGTATCTGAACATGAACCTAGGATATGAATTGGCAAGGCCTAAGAAGCTCTGAAGCTTGGTGAGTGTGGTTGGGCTTGTCCAGTCACATATGACTTGGATCTTGTTTGGATCAACATGCACCCCATGCTCATCAACAATGTAGCCTAGGTACTAGACCTTGGTCATGTCGAAGGATTCTTTTTCCAAATTTGCATGTAGCTTGTGTTGCTGCAAAGTGTGCAGAGCCTACTGAATGTGCTACAAGTTTTCTGCCCATTTCTTGCTAAAGATGAGGATGTCATCCAAATAAACCACCAAAACATAATTAGTGAAAGGCCGAAATATATCATCCATCATCCTCATGAAAGTTCTTGGGGAAATTTTTAATCCAAAGGGCATGACCAACCATTCAAAAATACATTCTTTTTATTTGAAGGAAGTCTTACATACATCGGTCTACTCTATTGGGACCTGGTGGTAGTCGGCCTTCAGATCAATATTACTAAAATATCCCCCCCCCCTTTATCTGGTCAAGGATATCGCCAATTCAGGAAATTGGGTACCGGTTCCTGACTATGATTTTATTTAGGGATTGGTAATCAATGCAGAGTTTCCATGACCTACCTTTCTTTTGCACAAACATGATTGGGATTCCACAAGGCGCTGAGCTTGGGTGGATGTTCCCATTTTAAATTAGCTCTTGTATCTAGAGATTGATTTCATCATTTTCTGACAGAGAGAGACGATAGAATGGACCATTGGTTAGAGGTGTGCCAGTGGTCAGATCGATTGAGTGCTTGAATTGACAGTGCAGAGGTACCCCAGTGGTCGAGGAGAATATGCCTTTGTATTCTTCCATGACCTTATCCACTTTCCTTTGCTAGATAGAGAGGCCTATCATGTAGGCCATGGATGTGTCTGAAACCATTCGCTCACTTTGAGCATGAATCACGAAGAAGACAAACTTCCCGGTCTGAGAGATGACATTTATGCATTTCTTGGTAGAGATCAAGGAAATGGAAGTAGATGGGACTGTCTCTAGTATCCTTTATAATTTCCTCTCAAAAGTAATAATAATACTACGAGGCCTAAACTCATATACAACATGACGTTTTCATAAATAAATTTTGCCCAAAAGAAAATAAAACACTTCAAGGGGGGAAACATCACACAATACCTCATCTTTGAAGGTCTTGATGCCATAGGTCAAGAGACACTGTTGGCTGATGCAAAGATCACTCCCTTGGTGGACCCATCGGTTGGTGTATTCCTATGGGTGTGGTGATGTCAGTAGAGCCAACCAATTGATGACATATGATGAGATGAGGTTCTTCTGGCTACCACTATCAATGATGAAGTGCAGTGGAGTACCCTTCACCCACTACTGTGAATGAAAAATTTGTTCACCTTCATCTAGTTCATCAGGTTCATTGATTTGGACCTTAGTGGTGGTAGAAATAGTGGCACCGGGTTCTACATCAATGATCCATATCCATTTTTTTGGTTTTGACTCAGAGTTGGAGCCTGCATCTGATTCAGAGGATTTCACCTCGGCCACCAATGACTACTTTGAGCGACATTCAACGGTGTTATGCCAGGGGCTCTTATGGAAATCACACCATTTCCCAGTGTCTTTCTTTGTCTTCCCATTGTCCTTCTTTATTTGTGGTTTGGACTGGTTTTCTTGAGGTTTTTCATCCTTTCTCTACCCTTTCTTCTTCAGGTTGGGGCCACCTTTTCCCTACTTCTGCTATGAGAGGTTTGCAGACCCAAACTGCCATGTCTTCTGTTTAATATTCTACTCAATTTTGACAACATATCGATAGGCCGTAGTCAAGGATGAAATGCACATAAACTCCATTTCTATCTTGATGTATCTATGTAGACCGCTATAGTACTTTCCCACCAGATGTCACTTAGAGTCTTTGATACCTAGATTGGTGTGCAAGGTATGGAAGAAATTGGTGAACTATGGCACTTTTTGGTCCCTTTCTTGCCATAGTGTGGTCCATCTTGTATACAATATTTCTAATGTTGAAGAAGTGCTAAAACCTGACCCTTTTTGAGATACCCTCTATATGAAAACTATGATTGAGGAAGGGTCAACTGATCCTTCCATTGTAGATCCCATAATGTGAATACTATCCTCAAGGAAGGGTAAGTTTACCCTTCTCCATGCTCTCCATCAAAGAGAATGTTATCTTAGAGGAAGGTTTGACTGACCCTTTCGTGTTCTCTCCTAGAAAATAATATGATGCTTGAGAAAGGATTGGTTGACTCTTCTCCATGCACCCCTTAGACATAAATAATATGTTATAGGAAGGGTTGTTTTATCCTCCTTTTAATTCCCCTACATGAATTTTATATTCTTGAGGAAGGGTCATTTGACCCTTCCTTGGGATCCCTCTTTATGTAAAAACTATGTTTGAAGAAGGGTTTCCTGGCCCTTCCACTAGACACTTCGTGACATGAATAAAATACTTGATGAAGGGTCAACCAACCCTTCTCCATGCTTCACCTACATGAGAATACTATCTTGGAGAAAGGGTTGGTTGACCCTTCCTTGTGATCCCTTATATGATAATATTATGCTTGAGAAAGAATCAATCAACCCTTCCTTGTGCACTCGCTCGACGTAAATACTATATTAGAGGAAGGGTCAAATAATCCTTATCTGCGATTGATCCATATTTTATGAACATAATGAAATGAATACAGATTATTAAGAGGTGCTTAACACAAAATAACAGAGATATAGTAAAATTGGCTTTCTATTCAATAACGAAATAAGCTGAAACTGTAAAATGTAGCGAAAACAAGCTTGCTAGAATGGTGGCGGCTTATCCCTGAGAAGAGATGTGACGGTTGCACACATTCACAAGAAGAAGATTAAAATGAGGCTCTGAAGGCATTTTGACAATAAACAAGAATTCCAAAAAACCTAGACATCCAAAAACCTAACCCTAGGAGATGAAGTGCCAAAAGTCATGTGGGCCCCATTTGGGTAAGTTAGTACATCAACTTCCCGGGGTCGTAACTTTTGCATACGATCTTCGTTTTAGGCATGTGATAGCCCATTGGAAAGGTATAATTGAGGATATTCATTTTGGGGGCTCAATCATGCCTTTGGATATCATTGATAATCTCTATCCCGAAAAACCTTCATTTAGGCCCTCAAAATGACCCCGAAAGTTAAAACTGCTAAAAATAGTAAATTGCCAAAATTGTCAGAATTTTTTTTTGAGCCAATTGGAAATGGTGGGTGGCCACCAATATCCATCTGGATCAATCATCCCTCATTAGGAAGCAATGGTCTCCATTGCGTTGAGGTCCCCCATCAGATGAGAAAATTTTTGCTGAATTTGGCCCTGGGTGAGCCACTTGCCTTGGTGTAGAAGCTGCCCTGCTTTGACGACTCGATAAAGATGGATCCTTTGTTGTTGAGTGACCTTGATCTATGTGTACACAATATGATCATTGGATTCCTATTGTATGCAGTCAGGTTTGAGCTCTGTTGGTGTCAGCTTTTCTACTACTTCTGAGGTGTCCAATAATGGTGTGAAATAAGGGTGAAGGAGATCCACGTTGAACACTGGGTGCAGGCCAAGGAAAGGAGGAATGTTGAGCTAAAAATAATTATCCCCCATGGACTTGATGATAGTGTACGACCCATAACAGAGTGGGTGAAGCTTCCGATGGGGTCCTATAAGGCATTCTTTCTGCAAGTGCAACCAAAATTTGTCGCCCACCTGAAACTTATGTGGCACCCAATGTTGGTCATGGCACTGTTTGTACTTGTCATTGGAATTCTATAGGATATCCTAAACCTATTGGTGGATGTGATGGATCCGCTCAATGAACCATATGGATTTTTCAACTTCAGTTGGAGCAGGATATGAGTCGGTCGAGGTGACTACAAGGGGAAGTGCAACATCTATGGGACCCAATGGTTGGAATCCCAACCCCACCTGAAAGGGGTTGTGGCCGGTTCAGCTATGCAGGGCTTGGTTGTAGCTATGCTAGATATAGGGGAGAATCTCATCCCATGTGTGAGGGTGCTTTGAATTATACATGCAAAGAATATGCACAATCATTCGATTTACAACCTCGGTTTGGCCATCTATTTGGGGGTGGAAGGCCATGGATTTGGTGAACTTGGTGTCCAATAGTGACCATAGGATCGACCAGAATGTGCTGATAAATCAACTATCCCGATCTGAGACAATGGTTTTTGGGATTCCAAAATGTACCTAGACTCGTTCAAAGAATATCTTGGCAGTGGCCTCTGCTGTGATGCTCTTCTTGCAGGCAACTAGAATTTCCATCTTAGATAAGCGATCAACAACCACAAAAATATAGTCATTTCCCTTCTTGGTGGATGGGAAGCCCAACATGTAGTCCATTGAGATGGATTCCCATGGCTTGTCAGGAGTAGGAAGAGGGGTGTACAATCCCTATTTCTTAGTGGTCGGTTTGGAAATAGCGTAGGTAGTGCAAGACCTGATATACTTGCTGACCTTTGTTGAAGTTTTGACCAGTAGAAATGTACTGTAGCATTGCCACTGTATTTTCGACACTGAAGTGTCCTGCCACCTGACTGTAGTGGGATTCCCAGATCATCTTCACTTGCTCACTTAATGGAACACAGATATGGCCCAGACGACACAACAACCCATCCTGAAGATGGAAATTATCAACAAATGTGTTTGCACCCAAAATTTGGTAGGTGGTGGAAAAGTCAAGGTCTGTCTCATAGAGTTGGGGCCATCCAGATGTCTCATGGATGCAAGAGTCTAGAACCGTGGTGAGTGTCACGACTGGCGGTTTGCTGAGGCAATCAAAGACGTGTTTGATTCTTGCTGTTTTATATTTGATGTTGAGGTGGAATTGTTGCAAGTATGTGGACCACTTTTGATGGTGGTCATTCTGCAATTTTCCCTATGTCTGCATGAACTGCAGTGGCTTATGATCAGTGTAGATGACTGTCTCCTTCCCAAGAATTTAATGTCTCCACTGGCGGCAGGCTTGCACAATGGAGTACATTTATTTTTCGTAAGTAGGGTACTTACAGAAAGTATCTGACAATGTCTCACTATGATAGGCCACAGGGTGGCTGTGCTGAGTGAGAACGATGCCCACAACATAGTTTGAAGCATCTGTCTTGATCTCGAAGGGATGTTGCAGGTCTGGTAGTGAAAGTACTGGGGCTGAGAACAAGCACTGCTTCAAATAATCAAACGCTTGTTGTTGGGATCGGCCCCACTCAAATTTATCCTTACCACCACCCCTATTTATTTGGCTGAGGACCCATGCAATATGGGAGAATCCCAACATGAACCTGCGATAGAAATTAGCAAGGCCCAAGAAGTTCCAAAGCTCAATGAGTGTTGTTGGGGATAGACAACCACGGATGACTTGGATATTGGCTAGATTCACATGTACACCATGCTGATCAATGATGTAGCCCAGGTAATGGACCTTGTCCATGCTGAAGGAACATTTTTCCAAGTTGGCGTATAGCTTGTGCTGTTGCAGGGTGTGCAAATTCTGCTGAATATGCTGCAAGTGTTTGGCCCAAGTCTTGCTGTAAATTAAAATGTCATCTAGATACACCACTACAAAAGTATTGGTGAATGGTTGTAGGATATATTCCATCATCCTCATTAAAGTGGCTGGAGCATTTGTCAAACCAAAGGGCATGACCAACCATTCAAAAAGGCCTTCCTTTGACTTGAAGGCGATCTTCCATACATCTATCTGTTCTATCGGGACCTGGTGGTAGCCAGACTTCAGATCAATATTACTGAAGTATTTGGCTCCTCTGAGTTGATCAAGGAAGTCATCGATTTGGGGAATCAGGTACCAGTTTCTGACTTTGATTTTATTTAGAGCCCGGTAATAAATACAGAGTTGCCATGTTCTATATTTATTTTGTACCAGCATGATTGGGCTCCCTCAAGGTGATGAATTGGGATGGATGTGCCCCTTGTGGAGCATTTCTTGGATCTGTCACTTGATCTCCTCATTCTCTAACAAAGAGTGATGATAGACTGGCCCATTGGCCAGCGGTGCACCAGGGGTCAGATCGATGGGGTGCTTGACCTAGCAGTGTAGAGGTACCCCTGTAGGTGAGGAGAAGATATCCAAGTATTCTTCCATGACCTTATATACTTGCTTCTACTGTGTGGAGAGGTCGGCCGTAGATACCCTGAATGTGGTTGTGATCTTTCACTTATTTTGAGAGCGAATCACGAAGAAGAAAAAATTCCCCATTTGAGAGATGACCTTCCTACATTGATTAGCAGAGATCAAGAAAATAACACTAGGTGGGACTTCCTCGGGTATCATGTACAATTTCCTGTTCAAAGTAATAATAAAACTACGAGGCCTAGACTCATATACAACATGAATTCTCCATAAATAAGGATGGCCCAAAAGAACATCACAAACTTCGAGAGGAGAAACATCATACAATACCTCATCTTTGAAGGGCTTGATGCCGTATGACAGTCAACACTGTTGGATGACGAGGAGATCGATTCCTTGGCGGTGCCATCCAATGGTGTAGGGTTGCGGGTGCAGCATTGTTGGCAGGACCAGTCGCTTGAAAACCTCTACTGAGATGGGGTTCTTTTGGCTACCGCTATCAACAATGAAGCGCAACAGGGTTCCTTTTACCCACATCTGTGAATGGAAGAGGCACTCTCATTCTTCTGGCTCGTCTGGTTCACCAGGCTGGAGCTTGGTGGTAGTAATGGTGGCACTGGGTTCTATGTCAATGATCCATCTTCCCCTTTCTGGTTCTGTATCAGAGTCAAAATCCACATATGATTAAGAGGCTTTCACTTCAGCCACTAGCGACTTCTTTAAGTGACAATAAACAGTGTTATGCCAAGGGCTCTTATGGAAGTCGCACCACTTCCCGATATCTTTCTTTGTCTTTCCGGTGTTCTTCTTTTCTTGCAACTTGGACTAGTTTTCCTGATACTGTCCATATTTTTTCTATCCTTTGTTTTATGGGTTGGGGTCTCCCTTTCCTAGCTTTTGTTGTGAGGGGTTCCTAGGCCCAAATTGCCACATATTTTGTTTGAGCTTCTGCTCGATTTTGATGACATATCGGTAGGCCACGCCCAAGGATGAGATGTCCAAAAATTCCATTTCGGTCTAGATGTATCTATGAAGAGTACCATGATACTTGAGCACCAGATGTCACTCCGAATCTTTGATACCCATCTTGGTGCGTAAGGTATGAAATATATTTGTGAAATCTGGCACTGCTTGGTCTCTTTCTTTCCGTAGTGTGGTCCATTTGGTATACAGGTCGTCATAACTTCCTACAGGGTAGTATTGTTCCTTAATAGCATCCTTGAAGGATTCCCAGGTGGCCATGACTGAAAATAATTAGGTTTACTCTATTTCCTTTTGCTCATAGAAAGTTTCCCACCAATCTTTGACATGGGGAACGACTTTGAGGAGCGCAAAAGTAATCTTTTCTCTATTCGAAAAGTTATGGACATAAAAGTACCCTTATAGTAGATTCAAAAACTTGTCTACAACATCTGTGTCTATTTGAATTTCAAATATAGGAATATCGAAGTTTATTTGTACCTTGAAGGGGGCGACACCTCCGTTCAAAGAATATGCATCGCCTGTTGGTAGCCACCAAAGGATTTGCGCGAAACTATCCATCATCTCATTCCTCTGTTGCGTGAGGGCTTCCTCAATCAATAGTTTGAAAGGATCTCATGTCCTGTCATATTTATTTTCTCTTGCCATGAGAGGTTGCTTGGGTGTGCAAGAGCTTCTATCCTCAAGAGAAACAATATCGAGACCCAACTCTTTGTACTCCGACCTCGTTGGGGACATGCATTAAGACGACAAGGAGAAGACCGCTCTGATACCACTGATCCAGATTTTATGAGAAAAAAAAACAAATACAGATTATTAATAGGTGCTTAACACAAAATAACAAAGATACAGTAAAACTGGTTTTCTATTCAATAACAAAATAAGCTGAAACTGTAAAATGCAGCGGAAACAAGCTTGCTAGAATGGTGGTGGCTTATCTCTGAGAAGAGATGTGATGGCTGCGCGCATTCGCAAGAAGAAGATTATAATGAGGCTCTGAAGGCATTTTTACAATAAACAAGAATGCCAAAAACCCTAGACATCCAGAAACCTAAACCTAGGAGATGAAACACCCAAAGTCATGTGGGCCTCATTTGGGTAAGTTAGTACATCAACTTCTCGGGGTCGTAACTTTTGCATACGATCTCCATTTTAGGCGTGTGATAGCCTGTTGGAAAGGTATCGTTGAGGAGATTCATTTTAGGAGCTCAAACATGCATTCAAAAATAATTGAGAATATTGATCTTGAAAATAATTCATTTAGGCCCTCAAAATGGCCCCGTAAGTTAAAGCTGCTAAAAATAGTAATTTGCCAAAATTGTCAGAAAATTGTTTTGATCTAGTTGGAAAAGGTGGGTGTCCACTAATATCCATTTGGATCAGCGATTCCCTAGAAGATATTACACTGCTTGAGGAAGGGTTGACTATACCTTCCCTAGGACCCCCCTCTACATGGATACCTTGAAACATGAATACCCTCCTTGAGGAAGGGTTAGTTGACCCTTCTCTATTCTCCCCCTCCATCAGAATATTATGCTAGAGGAAGGGATTTCCAACACTTCCTTGAGACCCTCCTCTAAATGAAAATATTATTGTGGAATGAAGGATGATCCTTCCACTATATACCCTAAAGTGTGAATGACATACTTGAGGATTGGATGGCTTAGCCTTCTATATGCTCCCCCTCAATGAGAATACTATGTTGGAGGAAGGATCACTTGACCCTTCCCCATGATACCTTAGATGATAATACTATGCTCATGAAATGATTGAATGACCTTTCTTGGTGCACCACCTTGATGGAAATACTACGTTGGAGGAAGTGTTTGTTAATCATTATCTACGGATACCCTATATAATATTACTATTCTTGAGGAAGGTTCAATTGATCCTTCACTGGGATCCCCTTCTATTCAAAAACTATGCTAGAGGAAACGTGGACTGACCTTTCCACTAGATACCCCACAATGAGAATATGATCATTGAAGAAGGGTTTTTCAACCCTTCTCATTTCTCCCCCTCAATGAGAATACTATGCTAGAGGAAGGGTTGGTTGACCCTTTCTTGGTAGCCCCTAGGTGAGGAAACTATTCTAGAGGAAATACTAGCTATCTCCAAATTAAAATATGCTCCTTCTATCTCCAAGGCCCAACCAAAGCAACCACCCTTTGCAACTCCCTAGGTTCATGTTCTTGCTGAATAATTCAATTTGTATAAGTTAGGATTATAGTCCAAAAATTCTATTTTTTTTTGTTTTGTTTTATAATCTCATAGTCTTTAGTTCATACTAGTTAGCATTATCTTTTTAGACACAGTATAGTAGTAAGGATAGAATAGATAGTTTTGTCAGTTGGCCTAGTTTCCCTTTGGGAAGGCCAACAAACTCTGGGTTATATTATATAGACTATCTTATGGCTGATATAACTATTTACATGTACATTTTTCCTCTTTATAAATGAAAAATATCAGCTTACTTACAAAAAAATATCAATTGTTGGAAATAATTGGGAAAATGTTTTAAAAATTGATAGTTATATAGCCCATAGAATTGAGGATATTGCTCGAAATGGAGTAAATCACTTCAATGATTTGTATAAAGAAAATAATAGAGCTTCCATTGATGAGGTGGATAAGATAACTAGATTCTTCTTAATTTTTGAAAATGAAGAAGAGAATGTGAAGCTTTTGGAAGATGTTTCAATCGATGAAATGAAAATGGTTATTCATAGTTTTCAAAGTTATTAAATTCCTAGTCGAAATGGTCTGACAATTGAATTTTTATTAGAGTTTGAAGATATATTATAAGAGTTTTATTGAATTTTATTAATGATTTTGGATCCTCTAGGAAGGTAGAGCCTGCCTTTAAATCTTCTTCCACTTCCCTCATTCAAAATACAAATAATCTATTATCGTTTGATGAATACATTCCCATTTTATTATCTAATTGAATTATAATATCATTGCAAAGGTGGATCTATTGTAATTTTTTTCAAGGTGGAGACCAAATCAGGAGCAAGCTAGGGTTTGACAGTCGCAGACACAACAGAGTGCAACATGGTTACCAAAGGGGGTGGTAATCGAACCCCCTCATACAAGAAGGTAGTGGTGCATAGGGGGAAAATCCCATAGGGTAGAGGTTTTAAGGAACTAGTGACAAGCACCTTGGGTTCAGGACCGAAAAAAATCAGGAAAGCAACCTGGAAAAAAGGGATTGCATGGGGGAAGAAGCCAAAGAAACCAGAATGAAGCGCAAGAACTAGAAAACCCCAACGGGGTAGAAGGGCAAAACCCATGTAAACCTAAAACAACATCGATACCCAAGGTGATACTGGAATACCCACAAACAAAACTCTTCTGGGACCAAATGAAGACGCATGCACTAATTTGCAAGTTCATGGGTTTGTGGCCCACAAAAAGAATGTTGTGCAACTAGATAAAATATCATTGGAAGCCAATCAGGGAAGTGGAACTCCAGCTAAGTTTGAGAGGCTTCTTCACAACAATGTTCATGAATATGGAGGAAAAATATAAAGTCTTTTAGGGGGGGGCATACTTCCATGCCTCAGCAGGACTGTACATGTAGCCATGAAAGGAAAACTTCTCCCCATAGAAAGAAACCTTCAAGAATGTACCCGTCTGGCTGCGACTATACTATCTACTACTAGACTACTGGATACCCTCCACCTTCGAAGAAATGGGGAAAAAACTTGGAAAATATGTGAAGACATTGAAAGAAACCATAAAAGGGAGATATACCTCCTATGCAAGGATCTGCATAGAGGTGGATGTTTCGGGGGCACTCCCATAAGCCATAAGCCTATAATTCAGGGTTGAGGAATGGATACAAAGCATTGATTACGAGAAGATCCCATTCAGATGCAGAAGATTCCATGAACAAGGAAAACTATTCATAGAATTCCCTCTCAATAAAAAACAAGAAGCAGAAAACACCAAAACATAGCAGGATGAGGATGGTTTTATCAAGCCGAACCATAGAAATAGGGAAAACAAGAAACCAAGTAAAACCCCAACGAGAAGCAATCTGGAAGATAGGAATAGAACATAAGGGCATGAAAAAACCTACAAAGGGTAAGAAGGAGGAAAGGAAAAGGCAAAAGACAAATAAGCTAAGGACCAATCCACAAATGAGAACACAAACAATCCAAGCAATAAGATGGAGTAGGGGGGTAGAGAAACTCCTATGGATAGAGAAATCAGAGATGCCAACACACCCATGTGTGAGGAAGATGAAGACATGGAAATGACACCAAGCGAGGTAGGAATGAAAGATCTCGACCTCAGAGATATTGTGGAAAGGGAAGGAATAGATCTCCCGAACATACTGGAGCAATGGAAAAGTCAGGGTGTAGACAATGTATCAATGGAGAAACTAGATTGTATCCAATACCTATTCCTCCTAAGTGAGGAATAAAAATACAGAGGGCTCAAGCGCACACACGGGGAGATAGGACACATAGGAATCAAAGAAGGCAAGGGACAACCACAACTCTCACCCAAGCAGACGCGAAGGAAGAAAGACAGGAAATCAAACAACGTAGCCTTACAGGAACTAGGAGCTCTGTTGATAAATTAAGGTAAGATCAAGAAGCTCTTTCCCAAATCCCCCACACATGTTTAAATGAAGATTATAGCATGGAATATTAGAGGGATAAACAACCCACAAAAATAAATAATCCTTAAAAAAAAACTAAGGAAGGAACAACCGAACCTCTGTTTCATCCAAGAGACAAAGTGTACTGTAGATAGAATGGAAAAAATCAACAAAAAATAATGGAGAAAGTATAAGATGTTGGCTGTTGAAGGAAAAAAGATGGCAGGAAGTATTCTCACTCTATGGAACCCATAAGTGATGAATCTACTAGCAGCCGAATCCACTAGATACACACTTTCAGTTAACTTGCAAACCATAGGTAACACAGAGGTGATTCTATGCACTAATGTGTATGGTCCCTAGATGTTGGAAGAAAAGAGAAGAATGCTCTTAGACCTAGAAAACCTAAAATCCTGTTACAACAACCTCCATTGGATCCTGGCCCGGGACTTCAACATCATCACGACACTTGTGGAGAAAAAAGGAGGCACCAGGAGACTGGATAGAGATGCAAAAGACTTTTCAGCTTTCATTGACATAATGGAGATGGTGGACATCAAAACAAGTAATGGCCAGTTCACATGGAACAACAAACGTATAAATCAACATCAGATAGCGACGATGCTAGACATATTTCTGGTTTCAGAATCCATCGTCATATAGGGTTTAACTTTAGACTGCAACATCCTTCCCTGGGGGGGTTCAGATCACTGGCCAGTTCAACTGGAAGCAAACTTCCAAACCACATAGAAAAACATGCCTTTCAGATTCGAGAAATTTTGGATTGAACATCCTACCTTCAAGGAGAACATCAACTAATGGTTGAAAGAGCCACAAACTGAACAAGGGACAAGGATGTTCAACCTTTATAAGAAACTCAGGTACATCAAACATAAACTCAAGGAGTGGAACAAGGAAATATTTGGAAACATAAACCAAGAAAAAATAATTATTGAAGACAGAATGAGGAATCTCTAGGAAATATGCATAAACGTGGGCTATACAGAGGATCAAAAAAAGGAAGAGATCCAATTGACCAAGGAATCAGAAGCAATATTCCAACAGGAAGAGACTCTATGGTGCGAAAAGTCTAGAATTAGGTGGCTAAAGGAAGGAGAGAGGAATACAAGGTTTTTTCATAGAACTACCATTGATAGAATAAACCACAACAAAATCCTAAAAATTCAGGATCAGAATGGGATCGAGAGAGAGTACCACAAGGAGATCAAAAATAAAATGGTAAACCACTTCCATGGGATAGCCTAGGAACCCAAACAAGACCAAAAAGAGACCATACAAAGGATAACTCAACACATCCCTAAGCTAGTTACCGAGGAACAAAATATCAACCTAAACAAACCCATCACTAAGGAGGAAATTGACCAAGTGGTCCAGGAGATTCCTAATGGAAAGGCCCCAGGTCCAGATGGTTTCATAGTGGAATCATTCAAAGCATGCTAGGAAGTGGTCAAACATGACGTCTATGGGGTGGTGGAAGACTCCAAATGCTCGGCCTCCATTTTGAAAGCGCTAAATGCCACAATGATTACTCTAATACCCAAAAAAAATGAAGCCAGAACCCCAGACTGCTATAGACCCATAACATTATGCAATGTGGTTTACAAGATAATCTCCAAAGTCATAGCTAACAGACTGAAACCTCTCCTACCCTCACTAATTTCCCAGGAACATGCGAGTTTTGTAGAAGGGCGACAAATTTTGGACAACATCATCCATGCCCATGAACTGATACACACGCTGAAAACCCAGAGGAGATTGGGGATGATAATCCAACTTGACCTAGAAAAGGCTTATGACAAAATTAACTGACACTATATGGTCAAGACTCTGGAAGCTTTTGGCTTTGTGCAACACTGGATCAACTGGATTGTCAGCCTAGTTTCAACGACCATTTACTTGCTGTTAATCAATGGAGCCCCAGCCAAACCCTTATGGCCTTCAAGAGGCATCAGATAAGGAGACCCACTATCACCTTTAATGTTCATTCTAATGATGGAAGGACTCAGTAGAAGCATAAAAAGTGCAATTGTAGAAGGAGAAATAACATGCATAAAACCTTTCAAAAACTGCCCTACCTCCACACATCAATAGTTCATTGATGACACCTTACTCCATGGCACACCCACAGTCAAGGAAGTGAAAGCATATAAAAGAATATTAGAAGATTTTGGGGAAGCCTTGGGAGCGGAGATCACTCCAAATCCATGACATATTTCTTCAATACCAACCCAACAATTCAAAGGAACCTGGCAAATATTTTGGGGTTTGAATGCAAAAATCTCCCAACGAGATGGTAAAAAACTAGACTTACAAATCCCTCAACCTTGCGGGGAGACTTGTCCTGACCAAAGTGGTTCTGCAAGCAATTCCGACCTATATGATGTAAGTGCTTCCCACTCCCAAAGGAATACTCCAAAAAATAAGAGCCATACAATGGGACTTCCTATGACGAGGAGCGGAAAGAAAGAAAAAATGGGCCCTTGTGGCATGGAAGAAGGTTTGCAAACCAAAATGAAAAGGAGGCTTGGGGTTCCCTCAAGTAACCAACGAAGCCTACAGGGTGAAACTTTGGTGGAGATGGGTCAAAGAAAAGTCAACACCGTGGGAAACCCTCTAGAAGGCCAATATGCCCTGGACATCAATGAACAAGATCAAATTCGTTTTATGAGCACAAGAGAAGGATCAACCATCTGGAATCTTTCCTAGTGCAACAAAACCTGGATCCGGAAACACAACTTCTAGGAAGTGAGGAATGGTAAAACAACCAGATTTTGGGAGGACGCATGGCAATAGGAACCAAGAATGGAAAATACGAATAGGGAGGAACTCCAACAAGAGATGATTATGTAAGGAGAAATCAAAATACATCACTACTGGAAACAAGAAAATGATCGCGACAGATGGAGGATCTGGGACAAACTCAATCCACAAAACATAGATTGGATCGTAACAATAACGAAAGAGGTGGAGGAGGAAATGGGGAAAAGGAAAATAGTAGTCTCAAAAGAAGATGCCCAACTAAGATGGGGCAGGAAAAATGGAGGGGAATTCAACTTAAAAGAAGCCCGGAATTACATCACGGAACAGGACCAAGAAGATCGGGCACAACAGTGGGGAAATATTTGGGGCAACCCCCAGTGGCCAAAAATCAAAATTTTCAAATGGCTAGTACTCCACAACCGAATTCTAACCTGGGAAAACCCAAGGAAAATAGGTTTCATAGCCCCATCACGATGCCACCTCTATCAAGAGAAAGAAGAAACAATGAATCACCTCCTTGACAAATGCAATTACACAACAGAGATATGGGACTGGGCGACAAGCATCTTCCGCTAGTCCAATAGGACTTGAGGTAACATCAACGCAACCATCAATAACTGGAATGAGAGTTACAATGAAAATGAAATGGCAAACCTCTGTTGGAACATCATACCAAGGATGATCATATGGGAAATATGGAAAGAAAGGAACCGACGCATCTTTAGAACTGAAAGCCTCACGGAAGGGAAACTCAAGGAAGCAATAATCTCACAAATCCGAGAAACGGTGCAGAGCCACAACTGCCAGAATGCAAGAGAACAACTCACATGCTAGGACTCCTGAATCCTAGAAACCTTTCACCTAAAAAATGGGTGCAACAACACACAGGTAGGGTGGCCACCGCAACTCCAATTAGGAGAGCGTAACTGGACACCTCCACCAAAATGGTTCCTTAAGTTAAATTTTGACGGGGTGACAAAAGGAAAACTAGGAATGAAAGGAATGGGAGGGGTGATAAGAGATAGTGGGGGTAACATAATCCAGTTGTACGCTGAGATCTTGGGAAACTCAACCAACAATGCAGAAGAATTTGGAGCCATGGAGCTCGGTCTCGAAATTCTAAGTCTATAAAGGATGACCAACACTATCGTGGAAGGTGACTCCACCCTAGTCATCAACATGGTGAAGAGACTCCAAAATGACACCATAGTGGGAAAGGTTCAGAAACACTGGTGCTTGGCACACTCCCTACAAAAAATCTAGGAGCATATGCAAATGATTAACATTGTGGAGTTGCACTGGGTACACAGGTCAACAAATGGCTTGGCGGATAGAATTTCCAACGAGGGGGTTAGAAAGGAAGGACCGAAAATAGATACTACCTAGATCAACATCCCACAAGGACAATTTAGAATGGACTGCACCCAACTAGTGACAAAATACCGAGACAACAACTTAAGCAAGGAAGGTCACATCGAGGAGGGCAAGGAAAGGCCTAATGAAAGGCTTGAAGGACCCAGGTAGGATATGACTGCCCAACACTCAACTACCAATCACAATGCTATATCAAATTATACAACAGGTGAGGGTATGACAACAAGGTCATGTCAACAGTAAGATTTGCAGGGAAAGCCCATGGGAAAGTATCGACAACAAACAACAAGCAACTAATGACATAAGGCAAGAGGGATTGACATAGACTAGTATCGATCCACCATGCCAAGGACTAGGTACGGGGAATTTTCCAGTAGGATATCAAGCAAGTAGGGGAAAGGGACAATACAAGAATAATGGTTAAGTCATCATGATCATACGTACCATGACGGGGAAAAAGGATGGGAAGTTTCACCTCTATGGGCAGACCATGATTGGAAGGACAAGCCTGCAACAGGGAAATTTTGATAAGAGAAGAAAAAATAGGAAGAAAGGAAAATAGAAGAGCACAATTGTAGAGGCTACCAAAAGACACATGAGAAGGGAAAGGAGGAACCCCCGGGCAGACAGAAATAGGTTGAGAATGCAACAAAGGAGAAGCCATAGGCCAGATAGGATGGTGCATATGAAGCGAACGAACAACAAAAGAAACCCCCAGGGGAAGGGAACTCCGAACAATCCTCGGTGGGTTTCAAAGATGGAGAAGGAGACAAAATATGTGGAGGGAACCTTTCATACTCTGGTTGCACCGAAAGGAAATGCAACCATCACCCGGCTGGAGAAGGTAATCAACAAAAAGTGCAAGGGAAAAAAATGGGATTCTTTGGCTCAAGAAGTGGATTGGGTAACTGACTCAGGAGCCACGTAGCCTAGGGAAACCCTTTACCACAAAATGGTGGTTATGGCATGGCAAACAAAGATGTTTATTGACAAAGTGATCTTGGAGAGGGAGTACGCTAGAAGAGAGAACAACAAGGAACACACAAAACTTCTGAACGAAGTCTTGAGGTGCCTTAGCAGTCTGGAAACCATTACCAAACTTCTAATTGAGGTCAAGACATACCAGAAATCCAAGCTGGAGTGGTTGGATGCTCAATTCCACCTCTACCCATGCTATGCCCATCACATGGAAATCACGCCAACCAACCAGAATGGAGCACCAACACATATAAAAAAGACTCGCACAATCCCCCAAAATGAGGAGAACACGGGCCAGTTGGATGAAGGAAAGAAACATATCATCATCCTGGACTAGTGTCTGGTCAGTCTATTGTCAAGTCAGTCAAGTCAATCCTGTGTCAATCTCAGCTTCTGTTACTATTATTTTGGTTATCCTTTTCAAGTTTGTTGTGCTTATACTGTCAAAAAATGGATTTGGTGGCAGTCGAGTCCTACCCCTTGCATATTTCAGAAAATGAAACTCGGGAACCTCTAGCCTAGTTTCCTTTTTGGCAGACCAGGGAGTTCCCCTTTTTTGTATCATAACCCCCCTTTAGCAATACAGGTTCTTAAACTCACTTACAAAAAAAAAATCATTTCAAAGGTTATTAAAATGAAAATTAAGAGGATGGTATAAAAAATATTCTCAAATGAATGGTTTGTTGTTTTATTAGGAAGGATCATTTTTTTAAAATATACCCTTGAGGTTATTCATATTTATTTGATTTCCCTTTTCTACATCCTGAACGGAGTATTACAAAATATTTATAGAATTAATTTTAGTTTATTGTGGTTAAGAATTATAGATAAAAAAGGGTCTGGTTTTTTGAAATGGTAGGACATTGCAAGTCACAAAGATCTAGGTGGCTAGGGTAAAGGTAAAGGTTTATGGTGTTTAGTGATGGTCCAAAAATACATAGATACTAACTTTGTGGAAGACTAGATTTATTCTCTATTCAATAAATGTGTAAATGCATTTGTAATTTGGAAGGTAATGGTTCTAGTGTTTCCTTTGATATATTAGTGGCTTGTATGGAATATAGGGAGTGGTATGAGAATGCGATTAGGAATTGACACTTGGATAGGTAGTGAGGAAGCATTTATGATATCAATAAAATTGATTAATATTCTTCACTAAAAATGATCATTCTTTATCAATCAAGTAACATTCCCTACACTAACTACTATCTAAATAAAAAACAACATTTCTTGGCAACTGCAATTTGCAAAATTATCATGTTACCAAGAATTGACATGGTTTTGAGGGAATGCATTGAAATGATTATTTTTATTCCTATGTTGGATAGGGTTTCACTCATATGTCCAAGGTTTCAAATGGTGGATAGGTTTGATAAGACTGAAAAAAAAGGAAACATAAAACAAGTAATCGAAGCATATCTAGTACACATACTTGATAAGAGGTGTAAACGAGGAATTTTCAGTCCACATTGTTGTTAGGTGAGTGCACACGTGAGTTCACCACTAGGTGTAGGTGAGTGAATTTTTTGTAACCATAAGTGGTGTAGGCGAGTGAGATATTTTTGGATTAGTGATTATTTCGATCGTGAAAGTGTAGGTGAGTGACCAAGTCACTAATGCATGAGTTCAAAGTGGGATAAATTCAAGTTAAAAATTTCCAATGATCTCTTAAATCTGATGGCATATACTATAAATGATTTCCAATTTCCTATGACATATATCAGTGATAATATTATCTCATTGGGATTATAATGAATTTGATATTTTATTGATATTCACATTCAGACTTTTTTATGTATGGATTTTGGAATTTGGAGTAATTCAAAACCTAATTGGGGCAATGTTTAGTGACCTTCAACTCTTCATCCTTATTTACTCATCCCAATGGATATAGGCTAGGATGATCATGAACTCCCAATCCAAGTTTGTTTACCATATATTTTGCTATGAGGTTGGAATGTGAACCATAATCAAATAGAGAATCCACCTTTGTCTTCTTGACCTAGATATTAATATGGAAGAGTTTAGTCATCTCCTTCTCTTCCTTGTGATGAAGGGTAGTTAGGTTCACCTCCTTTGGAAATGTAGTACATAAAATATTTTCATCTACATATGAGTTTCTGTCAACTTGGTTTCCTAAATTGATGGCTAGCAGGTTCTTCTTCTTGGAATCCTTCTTATGGTTCTTTTGAATCACCTTTGTATGTAGCTTCCAACACTCATATTCTATGTTACCATCGATATTACAATGTTTGTTTGGATACTTGCATTGATATAAAATGGATATTATCTTATTTTCCTTTCCTTTCCACTTCTTCTTCCCATCCTTGAAGCATCTTGGTGTCTTTCTATTTGGAACCACTTGGTTGTCCCTTTTTATTGCATATGTTCTCCAGGTACTATGATTTCACAAAAGACTAATCAATTATCTTATGTTTAAAGATAATTAATTTCTTATGTAAATGATTATGTTGACTCCCAAGATACTTTAGGATTATGTTTAGGTTCTTGGGATATATACCCAACATAATCACCATTTTCTAAACTCCGTGGTGAACTCATGCACACGTTACCCTTGCCTCTACCTAGAGTGATGCCAATAGATACACTATTCCTATATATACCCAATGGGGTATAAATATTAATTGATGAGGGTATTAAACATCTCCCACTTATTTACTGAGTGATCACCCTTGAGCCTAAGTGTCTTCATATAGATTTCCCACCAGTTTAGGGAATGTCCCTCAAATTTCAATTGGGAAAATTAAATATTTTTATCTTTTCCTATGTTATAGACACTGAAATAAACTTCTAATTATTGAAAAAGATGATTCATCTAGTTGGAATACTAAGAGGGGGGTGAATCAATATTATGCAATTTTTTCCACTTTTAACCAAAATATGTAAACATCAAATTATCAATTATTCCTTAATTTAACATTTCATGAACATATAACCATAAGAATTACCATTCAACAATATCACATCATACACAATACACAATATATTTTTACATGGAAACAAAAATGGGAGAAAACCACATAATACTTTCTTATATTTTAGAAGATTACATTCATAGGAAGCACCAACTTCCAAATTCTCTAGCACGAAATGGAAGGAGTCTCCAACCTAAAGGAAGCTACAACTTCCTGCATTTTACAGCTCCAATTTGAAGGAGGATATGAGTCCAACCTAAAGGAATCTCCAACTCCATGTATTCTCCGGCTCCATCCGAAAGGAGGCTACAACCCCCTTTCCTTGCGCCTTCCTTCCGCCCTGAAATATAAATGTAGACTCAACCTGTCACTACTACTTTCACTGTCACTTTCAGTTCCATTGTCACTGATATACCATCATCAAACTTTCACTACCATTGATCATATCCACTCACATAGGTCATGTGCCAAGATCACCAAGAACATATCTCACCACATACCAAGGTATGATTTAAACATGTGCCATAACATCATCAAGATATGTATCTCAAACATGTGCCAAAGATACGTGCCAATATATCAAGATATGTACCAACGATATTCCTCTAACCATGTACTAAAAATATACCATATATCCAAGATGTTCCTCAAAGCATATGCCCAAATCTCCAAAACATGCCTCAAGCATGTATCATAACATCAAGACATAACCTTCAAAATTCATATAAAAATATACCTATGATTCTGTAATAGACCTGGTTCATAATATCATAGACACTCATACCTTCTTCATCTTCAAAAACAAGAGAATATCATATTCATCAAACTTTACCTTAGTCTCGTGGGACTAGTTTTTGGATTAGTCACAAACCCTAACTTTCAAAAAGAATAACCCAATACATGTAATGATTGAATGTATGAAAATTGTACCCAATTGTATTCAATATATTATCTAAAATTCCTCTAAGTTTCACTCCTTATATCGTCCCTAAAAAGGAGGTATAGCAAAAATGACAAACCTTGCTGAATTCTGTCATATTCTGGAGAGAGAACTTGTAGATAATTCCATGCACTGAAT
>SNQJ01S0085135.1:34396-44947 GCA_010110895.2 Picea sitchensis | reverse complement strand
ATGGCTCATTCACATAGTACACAGAGATTTATACCGGAAACCCTCAACCAAGAAAACCTTTCTTATATTCATTATATCAAATTTCACCATTCACTATACAATATATACAATGTTTTTAGGTATTCCGTAGATACCAAAGCCCTAATCCCTAAAACCGGGATTATTTTTAGTAAACCGCTAAAAATAGCAAAAACCGCCCAAAAAAAAATTTGGGGCACTGTCCCGCGGGCTACGTCAGATGTTGAACGTTGTACGTAACCAGCGGGGGCATACTTGCCCCCCTTGGGACCCACCTGGGAAAGCGTCCAGCGCACATGACACAAATAGAGCACTACTACGAGGGATTGTTAGATGCAGTTGTCATATCTGACGTGCCCACAGACACACATGCAAAGAATATAACACATACCCAACACACCTCCCATGATTAGGTTTTTGGATGTCTAGGGTTTTTGACATCCCTGATTATTGTAAAAATGCCTTCAGAGCCTCATTGTAACTATATTATTGCAAATGCGACTAACCGACACATCTCTTCTCAGAGATAAGCTGCCACCATTCTAGTGAGTCTTTCACTCTGTATTTTTGCAGTCTCTGTACATTTATTTCATTAATAAAAGTCATGTATTACTGTATCTCTGTGTTTACGATTGCATATCTGATACATTTATTTTATATTATTGGCTATTCGCGATATCGCTATGCATTTCTTTATGATATCTCCGCTCTCATTTCATGCCAAAAATAATCTAGATCAACTAGAGTCATTTTCTTAAACCACACACTCACCCTTAGTCTCTTTGATGTATACTCCCTTGGGGTATTCTTCCTTCATATCATCACTATCAATCTTCCAATAGTATACAACCCATTTCGATTTTTCCATTGGCTCATGGTAGGCATAGATGAATTTCAACATGGTGTCTTTAGGATACCGATGGAAGATGAAATACTTAATTATTAAGAGTACCTCCCTCTGTGCTAGGATTTTTGTCATGAAACTGAACATCACATAGAATTTATTTCTTACATTTCTCTATTCCCTTGTTTGTATTCTAGTTTCCTCCTGGATGTACCATCTCCTAGGTACCATATCCATGGTATGGATAAACCTATAGACACAATGTGTGGAAGGAATATGCTTTGTTGTCCAACATCTTTCATAGAAAAAAATATGCTCTTGAGGATCTTCAGTACCCTTGTACTGGTTTAGCAACTCAAAGTCAGTCTTGGGAAATAACCTTAATTTTATATATTCTACCATCTCCTCTCATTCTTGTATATCTATGTGGTGAATCACCCACCATCACACAATTTTTTCTTTAAAAACCACATCCATGGACTATACCCTTTAGGTCTCCAAGACCAACTCTTCCATCTGCACTAGAAATGTGTCAATTGGTCCTACACCATCAAACCTTGGAACATCACATAACTCCAGTCCAATCCAACATACTACCTTCTTAATTCATGCATGTTGGCATAGGGGAAGACCCAGAGTTCAATGCTTCAACAACGCACCAACAAAACCCTAACTACTGACCCTTTCGGCAACACCTGCGAAGAAGGTGAAGTCTCACCCAAGGTAGAAGTAGGGGGGTTACAAGACTCAAGTCTCTGTAACCAAGTTGGGACACATATCTGTGATAATAACACTTTACAGATTATTCTAGCAACACTTAGAAGGTGATATGAATTAATTCATTATCTTATTAACATCACAGAACAAACCCTAAGACAGATCGACGCAGTAACAATAAAGGTAATTAAATCATTTAGCACATAGAACTGAGTTAGATCTAACATTCATTCATTCTTAACATAACTAAGCACTAAGCATCAACAGATCTATCTAAGATACATAATAATAAAATCACTGAGTAGATTCATAACATAACCAACAAAGCACAAAGAAACCCAAAGACACAAGATATACGTGGTTCACCCCAGTGTGGGGCTACGTCCACCAACTACTTTGTCTTCTTTATTATTCTTCAATCTCTTACATTCATCCTCTCCTTTGAACTAAGCCACAGAGCCAAGCTTCGCACTAGACAGGAGATCTGCACACTATGCACCAAATCCTCCTTCCCAAAACCAGATCAAGGCACATAGACAACTTCTTTATTGAGCACAGATCCTTACATACGCATTTTGTTGCACAAAGGAACTCATAACTACTTGCAGTTAGCCTTCCAAGCTATCGACCCTGCTCTACATTACATTATTAATTATTTATACATTTACAATAAGGCCTAATTAGGGGTAAACCCCTGGGCCGACATCCCATAACCCATTACAAAAACTCTAAGGAACCCCTTGTTGGGTCCACATAGCATGCCAAATAAGTGAGATCCATGATCTCCGCTTCGCCTGGGCGCTCCATCTTTGACCATCCTGTCGAAGTCCAAAAGTGGTTCAAACCTTACCAAGGTTTCCTCAAAACTTGGTCGAGGGCCAACAAGCCCCCAACACTCACCTGTGACTCGCTCGAGTCATTCAGATCTGGTCAATGCTGCTTCGAAGGCCTCAAGCTGCCTCGACTTGTTGCTTTGTCTGAGCCTCCTGCTCAGTGAGATCTTGGATAATTTTCTCTGTAACAGGACCTTCCAGGCGTTATTCTGTTGTCGCAACCACTTGGTCCAATTGTGAGACTTGTCCTTCAATTTCTTCAAACACCTTGCAGGCTTCATCCTGCACATGTTGTAGTTTATGCGCGACTTCCATTACTCTTCCCTGGATGCAATTAATCTGTTGGTGTACCATGCATTGTTCCTGATATCTCTTCATTATTTCAACTGTAGTGGGAAACTTCATCTATCCCTGCATGGAGAAGGTATGTTGTTGTGCCTCATGTAACTGTGCTTCCAGTTTCCTTAGCTCTGGATCTTCTATGAGGCGTTCATAAGTCTACATCCTTCTATCGCTCAGTTGTTTTCATTCTGAGGTGAGGGATTTGATCCTTCCTATTGCATTCTTAGGGGCTTCCTCCCTCTGGTCATGCACCTCTTACAAAGTGCTCAGTACTGTTTGGATCTCCAACTCCGTTATCCTCACTTGAAGCTATTTGATGGTCTCAGCGAGCTTCGCCACTCAAACCTCGACCGACTCTTGTTCCTCATGTGCCAAGCTTGTTATTCACTGCTTATTTGACCGCAGTCTACTATGCGCATAGCTGGTCCTTTTCTCTCTATATCTTCGCTTTGTCCTCCTCGAACATCGCCTGCAAATCATCTCTCTCTTTTTCATAGGCGGTTACACAGTACCGCGCTACTTGTAGTTGCTCTAAGACTTACTCTTTCTCTTGTTTCAAGGATTCTGTAGCCTTCTCCTTTTCTTCCTAGATTTTTTGAAGTCAATCATTTGTCACATATGAAAGTCTTCTTAATTGGGTTGGTTCATCCCCCAATTTTGCAACCTGTGACGAAGAAGGTGCAGTAGGTACTGCGCGGTTAAATTGAATATTTTGTTGTATTTCCTTCAACTCCTTCTTGACCCTTTCATACAACTCCTCATGCTTCACTCCATATCTCTGCAAGATTTCCTTGGAAGAGTCCTCCATGGTTCCGCGGAACAAGCTGATGTCGTCCTCCGTGAGCATGGCCTCTAACTGGGGTATGCTAGCACATGTATTCTTTATTGTTGAAGGTTTATGTGGAGAAACCTTCTTCTTCTGGGGTGTTACTGTTTCATTAGGCGGATATTTTGGCGGTGTAGCTTCACCTTCTCCTTGATTTTCTCCTCCATCCCCTCCTCTTTGTCCATTTTCTTTGTCTCCTCATCCTAGCGAGCCAGATCCATTTCCTTCAGAAGCGCTGTCCTCCTCGTCAATCTCTATATTATGGAATTCCTCCTTTTGCTTCTTCTTCTTCGCACTAGACTGTCTGACATGCTCAACCCGGATGACAAGAGGAATTCCTATGATGTCAGTATCAGAGAGTTCAGCATCAAAAACAAGTACAAGAAACTCCTTCGACCACTCCTTTGTGATCTGCTTCATGTCTTCATCTGTCAGCTTGTAGTATGACCGTAACTCTTCCTTGCTCTCATCTTTGCGTGCAATGATATAGATAAAATATCGATCTATGCAAAACTTGGTTATCGGTTTGTACTGGTGCAAGGTGCATCGTGTCATGCACAAAAATGCTTCAACGGAATCCTTTTGTTGTTGATAGTACGCATGGAACATAACGTTCGACTGCCATTGCTTTGACATGTCGTTGGTGTACCACAAGGTAGAAAACGTAGCGACCAACAACTCTGATGGTTCAATCTTTGGAAAGGTGTCTCCTTCAAGCATTTTCCAAGCGACAAATGAAATCAACACGAGCAACCAGCTAAAGTGGAATTTGTATCCTTGATCCTGAGCTTCACGGTAGTCTTTCTCGAGTTCATTGACGAGGTAACTCACCCAATTCATCTACATTCCCTCCACACATTTTCCTTCAAGCTTCACCATGAACCCGTTGACCTGTGTGGGGCGGTTCTTTCTTATGAGCTTGCCAGCTATGAGTTGGAAAGCGAGGTGCACTGCACCATCCTGGATAAAGGCTTCCTTGTAGCCTCACTTTCCCTTTTTGACTTCATCGTAAGCCTCCTTGATGCATTGTTCCAAGGAACAGTCTGAAGCCTTCCCTGGGTAAAATTGTTGAGGGTTAGGTCCCTGCATTATTAATCATGTAATCAAGTAGATCATCGTCAGATACACATTAATCCGTTCGTTTATCCATAGGTATTCACCATGGTATCACGCCAGGAGGAGTTTAACACAAGCGTTAACCTCCTGGTGACGACTAAAATGGGGAATATTCATCACATTTAGTATAGTGGAATGCACTAGCACCTTAATCCATGGTTGGGAGACCAGGTGAGGCTTCTTCCTAGTTGTCTTCATCAAGTATCTGTGGGGTGAGAGCATAGCATAGTTATTTCTATATCCAAGGTTGAAGTAGATGTTCTTTAGTAGTGGGATCTATCCTAACTGACTCCCAACTACGTGTATTCCTTTTGGGATGTACGCAGTGATCAACATGTACTCATAGTCACATGGGATGTTGTCGCAGTTAACCGTGCTAGCCAATGGTGGAATATAGTCTGGTAAGCTCGATGGGATCTGCTTCACATTTGCCATATCACAACGATTCTTACTCTGCTGCTCAGTCACAGGGTTAACATGGCCAGAACGTCGTCTAGTCGAAGGGGAAGCCTACAGTCCCCTAGTCAACGACACCTGTACTCCTTCAGACATAGCTTTATCGACCATGAAATTCTTAAGAACCTCCTCGATAGACTTCTCTAACTCAGTGGGTTCGTCCGACATTCTCACTATTAAACATGTGGTTTGGGGTAGGCGAATGGGTAAGCGGGGTAGAAAAATGAACAACGACATCTAGTTTCTGATAACACAGATCGACACACAATCAATTCTCTGTTGTCTTACTTAATCACGGGTGGAAAAAATCGGTCCCGACGTGGCATCCAACGAGTTAAATAAGCGAGCATTGTAATAGATTTGTCCAATGAGCAGGAATGCTTCCATCAATGTGAATCTGTATGTTATGGTCCTTTCCTAGCTATTCTAGAGCTTTGTTCTAATGGTCGGGGTGCCTCCAATGGTCATATAGATTCATCAGGGCTAAGTCCCATTCTGCGTAGTTTTGTTGTTCCGGCGAGGTTCAAATCCTGTGAACCTGCCTCATGTGAGATTCCAATCTGTGAAGTCTTCCATCTATTCTCTGTAGCTTCATGTAGATTTTCTAACTTGGATTTTTTTTATTGATCTTACTTGCCTTTTTCCTTGTAATCAGAGTCTCTCTAACAGTTTCTGGAATTCTCTTTCCATTCTTATTCTTATCTTCTCTTAGCCTGGTGAATTCGCATTGTTGATGTGCTCTCAAATGGTTCGAATTTAACACCCCTTCTCTTATTAATTATAGGGTGGTTATTCTTGTTTATTGCATAGATATATCCTTCAAACCTTCTTGTGTTCTTTCAACCTCGACAACTAGTTCTCTTTCCTTCTGTTGCTTCGACTTATGTTCTTGTTCTTCTATTAGTTGGTCTATTTTTCTAGCTATGAAATCCCTTAGTTATTTCTTTTTATTTTCTGTATCTTCTTCCTCTACTTTTATTTTGATTTGATCCTTCTCAATCCAAGTCTTTCCTAACAAAATTGGGAAAGGGGCATTGTTCTCAACACACATAATGACTTCAAATTCCTCTTCATTTGATGTTCCATGGATAATAATAGGTACATTAGTAACTCTTCTGCATAAGGTTATCATCTTTCCCTTGAACAAGTCTATCCTTCCCAGTGAAGTACCATAGTAGGCTTTCCCAAAATTTCCCAAGTATCTTCTGTCATAATATTCACTTGGGTTTCCTCATCCAAGACACATTCTAAGTCAAAGTCTTCTATTCTTGTACTTATGCACTATTATACTTTCAGGATCTCTGGTAAACTAATATATTTATGAATATACATCGTTTCTTTCAATTGTACTAATGTAGTTTGAAATTCCTATGATCTGTTCTCTTTATGATTCTCTAACATATTCTTAGTCTCTTGAATTTCTTTTTCTTGTCCAATGTTCATCCTTTCAACTTTAGCAATCATCCTTTGACAATCCTCAACCTCATGACAAACAATTTTACAAAAAAGACAAATAGGACATGTACCAGGGCATTCCTTAGCAAGATATCCTTGTCTTTTGTAGTTATAACACAATTTCAGTCATCTTTTCCTCTTGTATGTTCCCCAACTTCTCCTGTACTATTCACTGGGATCACAGTGTTGGGCCTAAAATCTGCAAAAATTCTTTCTAGGTTCCTGTATCCAGTTATTAGTCCAAAAATTATTTCTATGCATAGGAATAACATATCTTTATTCATTTATATTATCTTTACTTAGATCAACTCTGTCTTCCAACTGTTCCCTAGCTTTCAGACTAAGACAAAATCTATTAAACATACCTAAATTCATGCTTTCGAAACAAAAATTTTCACTTATCTTACTCTTATCAAAGCACAAAGCTTTACATCTTTTAAGATCTTACCTCTTTTCTTCAGATCGGGTTTCTTTCTTAGCACAGAGCCTCGCAATTCAAGTAGAGTATTGCACACTACAACAACAAATCTACACACAGAGCTTCTCTTCAGTTCCCAACAATCACAGTTTCAGGTCCCGACAACGGAACCATTTTTTGGCACAGGGGCAGAACCAGGGTTCAACACTTCAACAACGCACCAACACAACCCTAACTACCGGCCCTTTCAGCAACACCTTCGAAGCAGGAAAAGTCTCACCCAAGGTAGAAGAAGGGGGGGTGATAGGACTCAAGTGTCTGTAACCAATATGGGACATAGATCTGTGATAATAACACTTCACAGAGTATTATAGAAACACTTAGAAGGTGATATGAATTAATTAATTAGCTTATTAACATCACAAAACAAACCCTAAGATAGATCATCACAGTAACAATAAAGGTAATTCAATCATTTAGCACATAGCACTAAGTTAGATATAACATTAATTCATTCTTAACATCACTAAGCACTAAGCATAAGCAAATCTATCTAACATACATAATAAGAAAAGCACTGAGCAGATTCATAACATAACCAACAAATTACAAAGCAACCCAAAGACCCAATATATACGTGGCTCACCCCAGTGTGGGGATATGTCCACCAACTGCTTCTTCTTATTTATTATTCTTCAATCTCTTACATTCATTCGCTCCTATGCACTAAGCCACAGAGCCAATCTTCGCACCAGACAGGAGATCTGCGCACTACGCACTAGATCCTCCTTCCCAAAACTAGATCAAGGCATAGAGCTATCTTCTTTATTGAGCACAGAGCCTTACATATGCATTTGTTGCACAAAGCAACTTAGAACTACTTGCACTTAGCCTTCCAAGATATCGACCCTCCTCTACATTACATTCTTACTTATTTATACTTTTACAATAAGGCCTAATTAGGGGTAAACCCATGGGTCGAAATCCAATAACCCATTACAAAAACCCTAATGAACCCCTTGCTGGGTCCACATAGCCCACCAAATAAGTGAGATCTGCGATCTCTACTTCGCCTGGGTGCTCCATCTTCGACCAGCCTGTCGAAGTCCAAAAGTGGTTCAAACCTGACCAAGTTTTCCTCAAAACTTGGTCGAGGGCCAACAATGCACATCTCTTGGTTGAAACCTCATACAAATTATTCTACCATCTTTCCATAACATTCTCTTAATCTATGTCATAGGAGTGAACACTTCTCCAACTCAATTCACCATCAGTTTTTGGGTTGACATAATCCTCTCTATATCATATTATAGTATATATGTTATCAATGATGGAACTCCATGTATCCTCATTTACAGGCTCATTATGTTTGTTTCTCTCATTCATATCCAGTGGTGTAATAACATGAAGGGTGTCTATCTTAAAGGACATATGCCGCTTCTTTAGGTTTAGTACTGCATTTTTATCGAAATCCTAATCAATGCCATGTATATTTGGGTAGGTTTCTAAGTTATCCATGATCTCAATCACCTCAAAATACACTTTGGTCTCGACCCCTTCAATGTTCACTTCCACTTGATCCATCCTGCCAATAGATTTTGTATTGGTTGGATACAGTGAGTTGGATAGGGGACCATACCAAGTTTGGTTTACCCATAAACTCCCATTATTTCTTTGACAATATCTTCACGTCAAATCCTGGGTACATCATGAAACCATCCATCTCATATTTTTTGAGCTCAATTCTCATCTTGAATTCTCTTCCTGTGCGCTTTTGTCTTCTCACATGGTGCACATATCATTTTGGTAGTAGGCAAGAAATAACCACAATGGTTTCTTCTCCCCCCATACATATTGTTGACATGTGGGTTAATTTATTTTTAGCATTAGGATCACTTAAAATTTTATGGAAGTAGTGCAAGAAATGACTTACTTGGTTCTCAGATACAACCTCATGGTAAGTGTTGTGTTATGTTTCCTCTTGCGTTGAGCGTCGTAGCTATTTGTGTTTATTCCTATTCCATTTATTTTTGTACTGCATGTTGCACTTCCTCACACATGCGAGATTCTTCCAATGCCATTTTTAATGTGTGTTGTATTTCTTCATCCACCCGAGCTTCCTCTAGTTCCCTTTGTGTTTTTCACCTCAATTATTCGCGTGCATTGTCTTCCTCCAATTCCTTTTGGGCTTTGCACATAAATTGAATTTGTTGTGCAACATCAAATTTAGAAGGTTCTTGAACCACTTTCTTGATCTTCCCTTCTATATTATGACCAAAACGTTCTCCGCATTCCAAGTCCATACCAATCTGAATGCACCCTTTGGTTACCACCAATACATTGACTTCTTATTTTGGCTTCTAATATCTATGCAACTCCACAATCACCATATTGTAGTGCCCCTTCTTTTCTTCCCATTTTTCCAAAAAGTCTGGGAAATCCTCTATGACATGCTCTATATTGTGAAAATACCGACAAAGTGTGTGCGGTTTGGTACAAAATTATGACAAGTGGCCTACTTCACCACAATTAAAGGAG
This sequence comes from Picea sitchensis, assembly GCA_010110895.2. Classification (NCBI taxonomy): domain Eukaryota; kingdom Viridiplantae; phylum Streptophyta; class Pinopsida; order Pinales; family Pinaceae; genus Picea; species Picea sitchensis. Next base: position 35,384 of record SNQJ01S0085135.1, on the reverse strand, counting down.
GTAGGAGGTCTTCCTCCACCACCACCATATCCTCTTCCTCTTGATCATCCAAATCCTCCTCTCAAACCTTCTTGGTATCCTCCTTTATCAAATCATCCATGGCCTCTACCTTTTTGTTCTTCCTAGACCTAGAAGGAATTTGAAGTGTGACACTACATCAACTACAATGACCAACTATTATTCACATCATGTCCCATGGATTTGAAAATATTGAAAAATGGAGCATGCGTAGTCTTATGATAGTTCTATAGTGTTGGGAAATGGGGAGGTATATGGCCCCATTGTCTACAAATATCACACCACTTGGTCTATGGTTCAAATGGATATATATTCGACGTGTACATCGCCATGTGACTCCCAAGAGTAGGAAACTCACTCCTATGGTGACCTTCTATGCAACATGTAGTACACCACATATTCTCACACACTACCTTATCCTTAGCTATATCTTGCAATTTCAAGGTGAGGTTTGTGAGCTGATATTGTACCTGTGCCAACCTTGTTGATTTTTTTCCACCTCCTGGAATAGCTTCTAAGAGAATTGTATATCCATGGCCTCTTCCTAATTTATCACTTTCTTATGGGTTAGTAGGATGTGAATATGTCGTAGGAGTCCTGCAATAAACCATTCTCTATGTTGGACATCTTGGATCTAAAACATTAGTCTGTCCAAAAATGTTTTGAACCAATGTTCATAGTCTCACATGGTTTATCATTTCCCACATGGTCTACACCTATGATCACTAACTTGAGGAAACTCAATGATTTCGAGGATGAGTTGGTGGATCCCACTTTGTATAGGCAGTCGATTGGGTCCTTGATGTATCTAGTCAACACTAGGCCGTATATTTTCTTTGTAGTGAATACACTCAGACAATTCATGGTGGAGTTGAGGAGGGTTCATTGGGAGGAAGAAGAGCATGTGTTGAGGTATCTTCTTGGTACAATGGAAATTTGACTGAGAAATCTTAGAGTTGGTGGAGTGTAG
>SNQJ01S0085135.1:0-34386 GCA_010110895.2 Picea sitchensis | reverse complement strand
CCGGTTAAGGATCGATCAAGAATCTGATTTGGATCGACTCTCTGGATCTCTGCTAGACCCCAAATTCATTTACACGGGCCCTTTTTCCCATGGTGCAGGTCGTATGAGACTCGTAGACCCTCTCCTGAGCATTGTCCAAACCTCAACGCCAAATGGTGTTATCTCTTCTATGGCTAAGCCCTTTCCTTTTCATGACCAAGGCTATGACCACTCGCCTAATCAAAAGGTGCATCGTGACTTCGCATGTTGGGTCTTCGTAGGTGAGTCACCCCGATTCTCTCGACCTCCAAAATCTTGAACTTCGAGTTTGAGCCTAGCTTACGCTAGCTCCTCCCTTAGACTTCCTCAATGTGACTCCCCTGTTATGACCTGGGGTCAATCTTATGAACATATCGGGGCTTCACGTTTCAAAAAGTTGGAGGATCTCTTACCTCCCTTCTCCCGATCCCCAATTTCCTGAAATCCACTCATGTCAGATCGACGATCCACGACTCCCCGTGATTCAACGGTCCATATGACCTCACGATTTCGGATTTCACGAGTTTTCACAACTCCTGCCACTGGTTCTCCCGATTGTGAATCAACAAATCATTGATCTCTCGTCACGTGTCCCTCCTTGATGGAGGGTTCCAATGGACCTCATAACTTCGTGGCCTCACGATTCTACCTCTCTCATGCACTTTCAAAGGGTTAAGATGCGTGCACCTTACTTGGATCCAACAGATGTTGATCCTTAGTGCTCAGATCTAACGACTGAGATCTGTTCTCCTCTAAACTCGTTCCTCTGAGTGTCTAGACGCAGATCTAATGGTCCATATATCTTCCTACGGTTGATCTAACGGTTGTTGTCACTCCTCCTCCTAAGCTTATTTTTTCTCCCAGACTTGGAAGAATTTTCTAAGTGTCAAAGGCGACGACCTTTGATCCTTCTGTGAAACTCGTTGAAAGGGTCTCGTCTTCATTTTTCATTCTGAGCTTTGACAATGAATATTATCTTCAACTCGGGTGTGCACTTGCACTCTGCGTGAAAACTTGCACTCTGCGTGAAAACTTGCACTATTCCTCCTGAGCTTTCAACTTTCTCAGTCTCTACGGGACTCGACCCTTCTACGTCTTCCAAAATACTTTCTAGTGCCCTCCTAACACATTCTGCGCTCAACTTCTTGATCTTTCGAACTTGAAACAAGTTCTCTTTGTGTGTGCTCCTTGCGCTTGGTTGAGACCTCAGATGGCTTAAGACTTTCAACACTTCATCCAAGTGTTGTCAAGGTGCACCCCTCACACAAGTCTTCCTCCAGAGTGTTCAACGACTCTGTTTCTCCCTGAGCTTCAACTATTTGGATCTCAAAGGTCTTTGTCCCTTTCACTCCTTGAAGGGATATATTTTCCCTCTTGGAAACTTATTCTCAAGCACTCCTTGTTGACCTAACAGAGTGTTCAGTAACTCTGTGAATGTCATCTCCTTGACACTTCTCTTCTTTCTGAAATCAAGACAGAGTTCACCCTTGTGCACTCCTTGCACTTGCTCAATGCTTTCCTGACAGATCTCTACAAAACCTTCAATAGTTATGTTTTGTGCTTCCTCTGCAAAATATTTCGTCCAGAGTGTTTGGTAACTCAGAGGTTTCTTGAGTCTATGAATTCTTCTGGTGTGCCCTCCTGGCACGTTCCTCCCTTAACTCTATTCAATATTCATATATGCACTCCTTGCGTTGGCTCCAGAACTCCCAACGTTTTTTTGTGCACTCCTTGCACCGCCTAAAGAACCCAGAAGTGATTCCAGTGAACTCACAGATAGATAATTCTGTCTATCCCTATAGATGAAATCTAACATGCATCTACAACATTCATTCATAAACACACAAATGACATTCAAATGGAAAAAAACACACAGACAAATCATGGGCAGGAAAACGGCTTTGTATTAATCTCAAAATGCCTGTACAATGTGTTTACAAAAACTGGACTGCTACAGAGTCTCAACTCTCTCTTCTCCTAAATTCCTCCTTCCACACCCACATTTGGGCGTACCATATTCTTACTTCTACCAGAAGATTCCTCTACGGATCCCTCCTTGACTACTCGTCTACCCCAAAAACTAACCTAATGACTATCTTAGTCCAGTCGCATTCCAGAGTAGGAGTGGAAACTCCCACTCACGCGTGATCATTCAAGCGTTCTTCAAAAGATTTTCCGTCACTGAGTTCAGACATGCTTCAAAATATTCATCGTAACTACTAGCATTGAGATTCCAAAAATATTCCTAGGCGCTGAGTGGTCCTGCTCCGCATGCTTGCTAACGATGCTCCGACATCATACTCCATGGCTGGGAAAATCTTGAGCTCCTGCTCATGGTTCCCTCTGCTCTATTGTTGAGATCCTCCAGGGTCCCATACTTTTTCTTGGAGATGTTCATATGATCCTTTTCCTTTCTACTTATTTTTCCTCTATTGTTGTTTATTCTCTATTGCTATGGAAGGTTATCCTATATTCATCCTTCTCCTACTGACAGTTTCTTTTCCTGACTCCAACATCAGCCTTTTGATTTCTTCAACCACTTCGTCCAGCTGCTCAACTGGTTGGTCCTTGTTTTGCAGACAACTCTGCTACACTTCCTCCCTGTCAATGGTTAGATCAACCTGATTTCCCTTGATGCCTTCATCTCCTGTGGCCTTAGCTTGCCACCCTGCTGCAGATTCCAGTTCTGTAGTCTCATCACTGAGATGTTGCTCAAATTCTTCCTCTAACAGATTTTCTTCTGCCAGTTCTCCTTGTGTTGGTTCAACTCCAACTTCCTCCAGCTTCTCCCCAGGATAGTATGCTCCTCCACCTATTTCCAACTTGATATGTTGGATATGCCTACTCTTCATATTTACTCTTCTCTCCTGGGCTTCTAATTCCTCATACAACTCAAAAAAATTTATTTTGTTTTCTTCCTCTTCTGCTGCAGGCTCCAGTGATGTAGTCATTGCCTGTTCATCTCCCGGGTTGAAATTCTTGAGAAATTATGTTGAATTCTCTTCTCCTGCAATCTTCATGACTGTCTCCTGGCAACCATCTTCTAGTTCTGGATTGTTCAAACAATCATCTACCATATTCATCTCTTGCTCCCATTGAGTGAGCAATTCATTTGAATTCTCCACTTTTTCTGTTGGGGCAGACATCAATATCTTCTCCTTCTCCTCCTCTTTGGCAGTCCTTGATAGTTGTCCTTCCTCTGTTGCACCTGCATCACATACACAGTTATCTTCAAAAGAAGTTGGCTCCATTGCCTCTTTCTTGGAATCTTGTTGCACCACCTCTTCATGTGAAACACTTGTATTAGCCTCTGTTGGACTATTTGGTAGTAATATTTGAATTCCCCCAACGATCAGAACACACCTTTGATCTTCATCCACATTGATGGGAGTATTTAAATTCTCATTGTCTTCATTCATATGGTCTGCAAACCCACATGAATATTCATCTATCAGCACTCCTTGCTAATATGAACTCTCAGTTGAGTTCATTTCCTCTCTCTTTCCTACCTGGTGATTTGGGATTCCTCCTCTGCCTCCCTAGTAGTCTATGAGATCTAACAATACCTCTTCATTTCCCATATAGAAACTTGAACCTCCATCACTACCCTCCTGGAATTCTATGAGAACATTTACCGGTCTCCTTCCATTTACCACCTGGCAACTTGAAACTTCACTTCTGCCCTCCTGGCAATTTATGAGATCTCATGGTCCACCTGGAAATATGAAATTCCACTGTTGTCATCCTGATAGTCGAAGAGATCCTCACTTGATCTCATATCACTTCCCACCTGGCAATTTCAAAATTCATCTCTTCCCTCCTGGCAGTTTATGAGACCTGTAATTGATCTCCCTTCCTCATCACCGAGGGTTTCTCTGACTTCTAGCTCACAAATGAAAACCAACTCTTCCTCTGTGTCATTGATGTTTTCATAATTCCTCAACCACTTCCTCCACTCTTGTTTTTGTTTTCTGGCCAACAACTTTTGAACAGGCCATTTTACCTTCCTCTTCAGAGGCCATTTGTACCTCCATCGTACCTTTTTTTCCTGCTGCATCTTCAATGTCAGTTGTTCCATTATTTCTCTTATCTCAATGAGCTCCTCATCAATTTATGCTTTACTTTTCTTCTGGTGGTCTCCTCTTAAACCATGCTCATGGCCTTCAGTATCCATTCTTTCTGTCTTCAGCCCTCCTGGCTATCTACCATTTTCTACACACCTTGCAACCATCTTTACATAGAATCAATACTTTGTCTTCCTTCACATGCTATCCATAAGTGAACTTCAACTTCTGATACCATTTGATGTCCTCAGATTGTCTCTATTCGCCTTCTCTCCTTTTCCTACAATCTACAAACATAATTCAACTCTTGACACTACTTGATGTAGTCAGACTGTCTCCTCCATCTCCTTCGCTTGAAATCCACAGATGAAATCAACTCTGATACCTATCGATGGTATGAGACTATCTCCTTATTTTTCCTCTTCGCTTGAAATCTACAGACGAAAAACTGGATGTTTAAATTTTTGTTGTTGTGCACATGAAACAACCTTCTCACAGAGCATCATTACTCTACATTATTTTCACCTATTGTCTATAGGAAAATTTTGGCTCTGATACCACTTGATGCAGATCCCCTCCTTCTCCCCTCGGGGCTGTCGACCTCCTGATCAAGGATCGATCAAGAATCTGAGTCGGATCGACTGTCTGGGTCTCTGCTAGACCCAAAATTCATTTACACAGGCCCTTTTTCCCATGGCGCCGGTCGTATGAGACCTGCAAGCCCTCTCCTGAGCATTGTCCAAACCTCAACGCCAAATAGGTGCTAGCTCCTCTTTGGCTAAGCCCTTTCCTTTACGTGACCACGGCTGTGACCACTCGCCTAATAAAAAGGTGTGTCGTGACTTTGCGTGACGGGTCTTTGTAGGTGAGTCAACCCGATTCTCCCGACCTCCAAAATCCTAAACTCTGAGTTTGATCCTAGATTGTTATCTCCTCCCTTAGCTTTCCTCAACATGACTCCCCCGCTATGACCTGGGGTCAATCTTCCGAGTGTATCGGGGATTCACATTTTGAGAAGTTTGAGGATCGCTTACCTCCCTTCTCCCGATCCTCGATTTCCAGAAATCCACTCATGTCAGATCAACGGTCCACAAATCCCCGTGGTCCAATGGTCCAGATGACCTCACGATTTCGGATTCCACGAGTTTTCACAACTCTTGCCTCTGGTTCTCCCAATTGTGAATCAACGAACGTTGATCTCTCGTCACATGTCCCTCCTTGATGAATGGTTCTGATGGACCTCAAAAATTCCCAGCCTCGCGATTCTACCTCTCCCATGCACTTTCAAAGGGTTAATATGTGTGAACCTTACTTGGATCCAATGACTGTTGATCCTTAGCACTCATATCTAACGAATGAGATCTGTTCTCCTCTGTGCTCATTCCTCTGAGTTTCTGGACACGGATCTAACAGTCCAGATCTCTTCCTGTAGTCGATCCGACGGTTGTTGTCGCTCCTCCTCCTAAGATTCTTTGTTCTCCCGGGCTTGGAATAATTTTCTAAGTGTCAAAGGCTATGACCTTCGATCATTCTGCGAAACTCATTGAAAGGGTCTCGTCTTCTCTTTTCCCCATGATCTTTGACAATGAAGATTATCTTCGACTCAAGCGTGCACTTGTGCTCTGCATGCAAACTTGCACTATTCCTCCTGAGCTTTCAACTTGCTGAGTCTCTAAGGGACTCGGTCCTTCTACGTCTTCCAAAAGACTTTATAGTTCCCTGTTGGCAAATTTTGTGCTCGACCTCTTGATCTTTAGAACTTTAAACAGGTTCTCTTTGTGTGCAATCCTTACGCTTGGATAAGCCCTTAGACGAATTTAGACTTTCAACACTTTGTCCAAGTGTTGGCCTAGTGCGCCCCTCGCACAGGTCTTCTTCCAGAGTGTTCAACAACTTTGTTTCTCCCTGAGCTTCAACTGTTCAAATCTCAAAGGTCTCTGTCCCTTTTTCTCCTTAAAGGGATATCTTTTCCCTGTTGGCAACTTCTGCTCAAACATTACTTATTGAGCTAATAGAGTGTTCAATAACTCTGTGAGTGTCCTCTCCTTGACACTTCTCTTATTTCTGAACTCAAAATAGATTTCACCCTTGTGCACTCCTTGCACTTGCTCGATGATTTCCTGGAAGATCTCTACAGAACCTTCAATAGTTCTATTATGTACTTCCTCTACAAATTCTTTCCTCCAGAGTGTTTGGTAACTCTAAGGATGTTTGAGTCTATGAATTCTTCTGGTGTGCCCTCCTGGCACGTTCCTCCCTGAACTCGATTCAAGATTCAGATACACACTCCTTGCGTTGGATCCAGAACTCCCAACTTTATGTTGTGCACTCCTTGCACCACCTAAATAACCCATAAGCGATTCCAACGAACTCACAGATAGAGAATTCTATTTATTCCTACAGATGAAATATAACATGCATCTACAACATTCATTCATAAACACACAAATTTAATTCAAATGCACAAACACACACAGACAAATCATGGGCAGGAAAACTTCTTTGTATTAATCTCAAAATGCATGTACAATGTGTTTACAAAAACCATACTGCTACAGAGTCTCAACTCTCTCTTCTCCTAACTTCCTCCTTCCACACCCACATTTGGGCATACCATATTCCTACTTCTACTAGAAGGTTCCTCTAGGGTTTCCTCCTTGACTACTCATCTACCCCAAAAAATAACATAATGACTATCTTAGTCCAGTCGCATTCCAGAGAAGGAGTGGAAACTCCCACTCATGCGTGATCATTCAAGTGTGCTTCAAAATATTTTTCGATGCTGAGTTCAAGCGTGCTTCAAAAGATTCACCATAACTACCAGCGTTGAGATTCCGAAAAGATTCCCAGGCGTTGAGTGGTCCTGCTCCGTGTGCTTGCTAATGATACTCCTGCATCAATATTGCAATACATATGCAAATGGGATCATATAACATACATTCTCACCAAGCCTCTAGTGAAAGGGAAATTTGTTTTCTACAAGGACAAGTTCGGGGTGGTGGAGAATCCCTTCCTTGATAGGTGTGAGTGTTAATTTATATAGCTTCAGAAGGTATTCTACATTGGATTGGTGTCTTATCATGTGGAAGATCGATCCTCTTTAGGTGGATAAATTTTTCTAAGGATAACTAATTAATTATTTAAGTGAAATAGATATAATCTCCATCATTGATATAAGAATCCTAGGATTTAATCCTAGCCCTCTATTGTTGGGTATGTGTTATACTCTTTATCGGTTTTCGTGTCCATTTTTGGGCGGTTTTTTGACACATGGTTTTTTGCCGATGGTTTTCTATTTCCAGTTAAGGAATTAGGGTTGTTGACTAATATGGGTTATTGGATTAGGGTTTTGGATTCTACGGGATCATATATGTATATTTTATTGTAAAAAATGTATGATGAGATGGATATAGAAGATGATGGTTTTCCCGGTTTGGGTTTCCAAAGGAAAAATATCTATGTAATGTGTGTATTTTCCATTGTATCTTTTCTACTCTTTTGTTGAAAAACAATTTGCAGTAAATAAATGTACAATGTTAAATTATACATTTGGTATCAGAGAAATTACTGGATTCAGGGGGATTCCTTTGTGGTCGGGGGTTTGGCTCGGGATTTTGATAATCCTTGTTAAAGTGGCAGGTATGCAATATTGATTCTTCAAGTGAAAAGAAATGGAGAGCAATTCAAAAATAGAGATAGAGAAATTTAATGGGAAAAGTTTTGAGTTGTGGAAGCTCAAGATGGAAGATCTGTTGGTAGATAGAGATCAGTGGATCACGGTGGATCCAGGTACTACACCTACATGAACATAAAAAAATGACTGGAAAAAGTTGGATTGAAAGGAGAAGAGAAAAATCTGATTGTTCTCACATTTAGTATTATTGAATGTGTCAAGGGAAGATACAACCAAGGAGTTATGGAATACGTTAGGGAGATTGTATCAATATAATTCCCTGGTAAATAAACTATTCATGCGGAATAAGTTGTATAACCCGAGGATGAGAGATGGAGACTCGGTGACAGAGCATCTGAACACCTTCAATACTATGGTAAGTCAGTTATTATATGTTGAGATTAAAATTTCAGATGAAGATAAGTGTATCAGTTTACTTTTCTCTTTACCAGACTTGTGGGATAGTCTGGTTGTGGCCATAGGTAGTAATACAACTAGATTGAGTTTCGATGATGTGGTCTAATCCTTGTTGTCGGAGGAGATGAGACAAAAGAACATGGACAGACAGAGCATAGATGCATTATTTGCAAGAGGACACTCCCAGGATAGAAATATATCTAAGTCCTCAAGTGGGATATCTATGTCTAAGGGTAGATATAAATCTCCAAGAAAGTTTTTAAAGGTATGCTAGAGATGTGGAAAAGAAGGGCACTTCAAGAAGCAATGTAGATCCAAAAGCATTGAGAAAGTGAAGGGATATGAAGGTGCTCCCTCTACAGAAGAAAATACCTCCAAGGAATGAGGGGATGTGTATTTGGCTTCTTCAATCACACATGTAGATCATGAGGTGTGGTTGGTTGACTCAAGTGCATCGTTTCATGACTCCCCAGAGGGAGTGGTTCTGTGAATATGAAAGGTATGATTGAGGTAATGTTTTCCTAGGTGATGACTCGAAAACCAGAATCAGAGGACAAGGAAAATTCAAGTTGAGGATCATATATGAAAGGATTAGAACACTGCATGGTGTTTTTCACATCCCAAGATTGGACAAAAATTTTATTTTTGTAAGAAAAATGGACGATGTAGGGGTAAAAAAAATATTTGAACAATAAAATTGGAGGATGCTTCGAGGAGAAATGGTGTTGTTGAAGGGAGTTTGGATTGGAACTCTATATAATTTTCAAGGAATCACTATTAGTGATGGGTGTAATAGTTCCATTGTTCTTGATATTGGAGCAGAAGAAGAAAAACCTCCTACAGTATCTGGAGAAAAGGTTATGTTGTGGCATCAACAATTGGGGAATATTAGAGAGAAGGGTCTTTGACTACTACAAGGTAAAGGTATGGTTGAAGGTATGTATAACTACTCTCTACATTTTTATTTTTGTGAACATTGTGTATATGGGAAGCAGAATAGGGTAAGATTCCCCTCTAGTGTAATGAGGGAAGAAGGAATTTTACAACTAGTGCATAGTGATGTGTTTGGACCTATGTTGATTCCATCATTGGGAAAATCTATGTACTATGTCTCATTTATATATGAATTATTGAGGAATACTTGGATATATTTCCTCGGGAAGAAATATGAAGTCTTTGACAAATTTAAAGAGTTTAAGTCTCTTGTTGAGAATCAAATAGAGAAAAGAATTAAGATGTCGAGGATAGATAATGGTGGAGAGTTCTGTTGGAATGAATTTAAATAATTTTGTAAGAAGTGTGGTATAGAAATGTAGAATACTACTCCATATACAACTCAATAGAATGGAGTTGCAGAAACGATGAACAAGACACTGATGAAAAAAACTAGGTGCATGCTTAGTTGTGTTGGGTTAGGAAAAGAATTTTGGACAGAGGCAGTGGGTACTACATGTTACTTGGTCAAGTGATAACCCTCATCAACACTGGATGACAAGACTCCAAAATAAGTATGGAGTGGTAATAAACATTCTCTCACACATCTCAAGGTATTTGGCTGTGAGGCCTATGTTCATGTTCCAAAGGAAAACATGAGTAAGCTAGATAAGAAGGTTGAAAAGTGTAACATTGTTGGGTATAAAGATGGTCTGAAAGGTTATAATCTTTGGAACCCATAAACTAAGAAAGTTGTGAATAGCTAATATGTGGTATTTAGAGAAATGAAGGATGTTGTCAAATAAAAAGTCCTACCAAGTAAGGAAGAGCCAAAGAAAATATAGTTTGATCCAAAGGATGATGAATCAGACTCTACAGAAGAAAATGAATAAGAATAAGAAGATCCTCATACTCCAGTATTGAGGAGATCGATGAGAGAAAAAAAGGCTACCGGAAAGGTATACTCCATCTGATTTCCATTCAAATTTTTATTTTTCTATTACTGATAATGATCCTATAAATGTTAGGGAGGTAGTGGATTCAGAGGATGAAAAACTATGGAAAAAGGCCATGGTTGAAGAAATGGAAGCCTTGGATAAGAGCGAGGCTTGGGATCTAGTGGATTTGTCAACTGGAATAAATCTCATTGGCAACAAATGGTTATATAAAAGGAAGTTGAATGAAAAAGGAACAGTGGAGAAATACAAAGCTCGGTTTGTAGAAAATGGTTATTCCTAGGTTGAGGGAATTGATTTTGGTGAGATTTTTTCTCTTGTTTCCAGGTTAACCTTTATTAGTTTTTTGTTATTTATTGTTGTTGCATTTGATTTTGAAATATAATAGATGGATGTGAAGACACAATTCCTACATGGGGATTGATCTAGGTGGATATCAGTGGCCACCCACCTATTCCACGGGCTCGAAAAACAATTTTCCATCTTGGCAGTTGTTCGGGTTCCAAACTTCTGGGGCCATTTTGAGGCCCTAAACGACGTTTTTTGGGGATTTGGGCCCCATTTTACCTCTTAACTAACCGAACTAGGCGAGTCGAAAATCCTTCCTCTCAGTTAGAAATTTTGAACGGTGTATCGAGCGCCCCAAACAGAGATCATATGCAAAATTTCCACCCCCAAGAAGTTGACGTATGAACTACCCCCATCGAGGCCCACAAACCTTTTGGATTTTCATCTTTTGAGGTTAGGGTTTTGGATTTTACTTATGTTAAAAATGCCTTTGGATCCTCATTGTAATAATCATCTTCTTGCGAATGCGAGTAGCCGTCACATCTCTTCTCATAGATAAGATGCCACCATTCTAGGAGTCTTTCACTATGTATTTTTACAATCTTTGTACATTTTCGCTCATTAATAGAAAATTGTGTATTACTATATATTTTTGTTTATGTTTTCATCTCTGATACATTTATGTTATATTATTGGATATCCTAGATATCTCTGTACATTTATTTATTATATCTCCACTCTCATTTCGTGCTGAAAATAATTTGGATCAGTGGTATCAGAGCAGGCTTCTCTTGATCATTTTTTTCCAGTGCTTGTCCACGACGAGGTCTAAGTATAGAAAGTTGGGTCTCGAGCTTGTCTCTCTCAAATACAAACTCTCTCTCACTCCCAAGAAACCCTCCATGGCGGAATAAAAGAAAAACGAATGAGTAGAGGATTCTATCAATATGTTTCTTGAGCAAGCTCTTACGCGACAAAGGGACGAAATGATGGAGAATTTTTCCCACATCCTTCAACACTTGTCGATAGAAACAAGAGCATATTCATCAAAAAACCACTTTGAAAGAACCTCTACTTTCAAGGTACAGGTTAATTTTGATATTCCCATATTTTAAGGTCAGATAGATGTAGATTCCCTAGACAAATGGTTAAATCTGCTAGAGGTTTATTTCTCTATTCACCATTTTTCTGACAGGGAAAATATCACCTTTGCACTCCTTAAATCTCTCCCCCATGTCAAACATTTGTGGGAAACTTACTGGGAGAAAAGTTCCACAAAAGATTCTGGAATATATGGGGTCGATTCCAATTGGGATTTTTTGGTGGACGTGATAAAGGAACAGTATTACCCTGTTGGAAACTATGAGGACCAGTATATGAGATGGACCACACTACAGAAAGAGAGGGGCCAAGCAGTTCCAGAGTTCACCAATACCTTCCATACCTTGCGCACCAAGCTGGGTATCAAAGACTCTGAATGAAATTTGGTTCTGAAATATCGTGGGGCTCTACAAAAATACATCCAAACTGAAATTGATTTTCTAGACATCTCATCACTTAGTGTTACTTATCAATATGATGTTAAAATCGAGCAGAAATTTAAGCACCAAAACAAATAGGAGTTCGGGTCTGCAAATATGCAACAACCAAAGTATGATAAAGACAACCCTAACAAACAGTCTCCAAAAAACCAGTCTAGGCCATAGGAAAAGAAGGGTCACATGAAGACAAAGGACATGGGAAAATGGTACGATTTCTACAAAATACCCTAGTACAAAACCGATGAATGTCGCTCAAAATAGTCATTGGTGGCCAGGATCAAAGACAAGGAGCTAAACCCTGATTTAGAATCTAATTCTGAAAATACTGGTAAAAGACAAATCATCGACGTAGACCCCACTGTTATTTTCGTGACCGCAACAATTCCACCAGAACAACCAATAGATCCTGAAGAGGGGGAGCACCTTTTTCATTCACAGATGTGGATGAAGGGGACCCCGCTAAATTTTATTTTTGATAGTGGAAGCCAGAAGAACCTCATCTTAGGAAAGGTTGTCAAACAGTTAGGATTGTCGACAACACCACACCTGCAACCATACAACATCGGTGGCTTTGCCAGGGACGCGATATTCATGTTAGCTAGCAGTGTTGATTTCCATATGACATCCAACCCTTCAAGGATGAGGTATTATGTGATTTTTCCCCACTGTATATCTGTGATGTTATCTTGGACCATCCATACATTTGGAAACACGATGATGTTTATGAGTCTCAACCCCGCAGTTTCATTGTTTCTCTAGGGGATCATCTCTATAGAATACTAGAGGTAGTTCTGACTACTCTTCCACCTAAATAGTGTCGCAAGGTAGTATCTCATACTACAAAATTCAACTTCTTCACAATCTGTTCAAAAGGTGAATATAAGGACACTGCAACCACTACAACCTCGACCCATGCACCCTCTATCCAACAGAAGCAGGTCGACAAGGTTGCAGCAAAGCGCAACGATTCCTTCTACACACAGTCATCTCATGTAACCAAAATGGTTAAAAATTTCCAACCCTTCCAGCCACATGTTCATGACAGTCTTCAACAAGCTAAGCAGCACAACTTCTCCAGCAAGGCAAGCAACTCACCAATATTTAGATTCAACAAATGCTTCCCTCTCTCCCCCGAGAACTCAATGAAATGGAGACCATTGCTTACTAAGGAGGGAGGATTGATCTAAGTGGATATCGATGGCCACCCACCTATTCCACGGGATCGAAAATATTTTTCCATCTTGGCAGTTTTTCAACATTTTTTCGGGTTCCAAACTTTCGGGGCCGTTTTGAGGCCCTAAACGACGTTTTTTGGGGATTTGGGCCCATGTGACTATTGAAGGCGCTCACCTGGGCCAGTCAAAAATCATTCTTCTTGGTTAGACCTTTCCAACAGTGTATCAAGTGCCCCAAATGAAGATCGTATGCAAAATTTACACCCCCCAGGAAGTTGATGTATCAGTACCCCCATCGGAGCCTGCAAACTTTTTGGATTTTCATCTTCCGAGGTTAGGGTTTTGGATTTTACTTATATTAAAAAGGCCTTTGGAGCCTCATTGTAACAATCATATTCTTGTGAATGTGATTAGCCTTCACATCTATTCTCAGAGATAAGTTGTGAGTCTTTCACTCTGTATTTTTACAGTCTTTGTACATTTTCGCTCATTAATAGAAAATTGTGTATTACGATATCTTTGAGTTTATGGTTGCATCTACGACACATTTTTGTTATATTATTGGATATTCGAGATATCTCTGTACATTTCTTTCTTATATCTCCGCTCTCATTTCGTGTCGAAAATAATCCAGATCCTGGAAGAAGAAATATACATGAAGCAACCAAAAGGATTTGTTGTGAAGGGAAAGAAGGAGCTGGTATGCAAGATGAAAAGATCCATATATGGTTTAAAACAATCACCAATGATGTAGTATTAAAAATTTGATACTTATATGTTGGGACTTGGCTTCAAAAGAAGCAAAGAGGATCATTGTGTATATTTTAAATTAATTGGTTATCATTTGATTTATTTGGTCTTGTATGTTGATGACATGTTGCTGACAGGAAAAAACATGGAGATTATCTAGGGTGTGAAAAATCAGTTGTCCTCTAAATTTGACATGAAGGATCTTGGTGCTGCAAATTTCATTTTGGGGATGGAAATTAAAAGAGATTAGAAAATAGGAAACTCTGGAGAAAACCACGAAAACGTGTCTTAAGTAGTTTCAAGATTTCACAAGCACTAACTTGAAGGAAGCACCCACTCCCTGATTTTTCCAACACCTACTAGAAGGAGACACCAATCCCATTGGAATATTTTAAATGATTATATAGGATCAACTCAACCTTCAAATACAATCCCAAAATTACTTCTTAAATCTACATACAAAATTGCTTAGAACTGTACCTCAAATATACAAACTTGTAAGATTCACCACAAGCTCAATTTTTTGTTTCTAATTTTGAAACTTGGACCTCATATATTAGGATTTGTACTCCTTCTAATGTAACAAGTGTAATTCAATTTGTACCTACCAAAATTCAGATATAACTATTTTATCTTGAACACATGTTTGGGACTAGTTTCTTGATTAGTCACAAACCCTAACTTCCAACAAGTATAAATTTGTACCTGTAATGAATCATGATCTAAAACTTGTAACCAATATTCTTTGATATATTATCTAAAATTTATCCAATTTTCTCTCCTTGAATCATCCCCCAAACAAATTTATAGAGAAAATGGAAAAATGACTCATTTTGAAGAAGAAAAACCCTAGTTTTAAAAACTTCAACTTCCACTAAGTATAACTCCAAACCTGTAATGAGTCAATACCTGAAACTCATACCCAAGATTA
The DNA here is from genome assembly GCA_010110895.2 of Picea sitchensis. Taxonomy (NCBI): domain Eukaryota; kingdom Viridiplantae; phylum Streptophyta; class Pinopsida; order Pinales; family Pinaceae; genus Picea; species Picea sitchensis. The sequence continues at coordinate 19,640 of SNQJ01S0085135.1, read as the reverse complement.
TTCACTATCTCTTCTAAAACGCCTAAAATTTTCACTATATGAGTAGTTCTAGAAAAAAATTTATATTGAAAATTCCAAGATGACCTTCAAAGAAAACCCTAGAACAAATCATCACAACACTTCACCTTCCCTTGGAATTTATCCCTTCTTCAGTTCATCTTCCCTTGGAATTTCACTCTTCTTCACTTCATCTTCCCCTTGAAATTCGCTCATCTAGGATGAAATTAACTCCTCTTCCTAGGCCAGGTCGAATTGGTGTGATTCAAATTCCAAAGCATGCTCCTCTTATTTATACCAGTCTTCTCCACATGAGGGGGTGTGACCAAGGGTCACACCTCTTCCTTAAGGATGGTTGACCTTAGGGGCTTACTTAATTTAATTTAGGAGCTTATTCTCTTGGATTTAGTGGATTCTTATATTGATTTTAGGGGATGTAACATCCTCAGTTTTAATCTCCATGAATCATGATGTAATTGTATAAATGTGAATTAGGATGGTGAGTCGATTAGTTGGGGAGAATAGCCTGTGTTGATTTTAATATGGTCGGGAGACAAATTGTATGTTATGTGTATTAAAATAATTAAATGAGAAATAATCATTGGATGTGATAGGAGAAGGATGAAGAATGATGGGGGGATATGATTCCACAAGAGAGAGGGGTCCAAAGGGGAATTACTCACGGGTATTAATCCAACCCACATTCCTGAAATATTATTAGTATTGTGTAAACTTTATACTTGTTGTTGAGTGTTCCCAGATCCAATCATTAAACTCGTGTAATAGGGTGGGTGTGAGAATTCATATCCCATAGTTATTGGAGAGATTGGGTAGGAGTACAATCATCTTGGGGAAGAGTGTAATTCAATTCAAGCAAGCAAGCAAAGAGAGGAAATTTGTATGGCCAAGGGGATAGTTTTTGGACAGTAATGTTTTGGCATGCAGAGAAGNTGCATATTTTCGGAAACAAGAGAGGAGATGAGTGTCGGGAATAGAACCATTTAGGTCTGGCTTGAAGGAAACCATTGTTGGGCTATGTTTTATGTTGAGAAAGAGGCCCATGTGCCTGTAAATCAGGCTGTAATCCTGTGAAGCATTTTTATGTTGATAAAATAAATCAAGAGCATGGTGAGGGCTATGGTGAGAAATATTATGGTAGCTGGGAGGATGCTTGATCAATTAGATGAACTGGAACCCTGGATGGAAGTGGGAAGTCTCGATGGGTTGTTTGCAGTGAAGGGGGATCCCATTCCTTGGGGTGTGTAGGTTGTGGGAAATAGAGAGAAACTTAGGTTTGGGGCTATTGTGTGTGGAGAGTGGATATCTAGAGGGATAGATCTCCTTGTGGAATCATAACCTTAGATCGAGCTTGTTGTTGAGATAAAAGGAACAACAATTCCTATGGATGGTAGGCTCATCCTTCATTTTCATCTAGTTGGTTGATCATTGATAGATAAGTGTTTATGTTTTATTTGTTGGACAACTGAGAGGGGGGGTGAATCAATTGTTATTGTTCTTAAAAAATTATGCCCATTTTAAACTCTTTAAAAAACACTCAATCATTATCACAATAATGCAAGGAAGTAAGAAATAGAATATTCAAGATCAATCACACACATGAAATACACAGAGACAGATATTTCCTGAGGAAACCCATAAAGGGAAAAACCTCTTCTTCTTGATATGATAAGTAGTCTTTATTTTTTGTACATTATCATTCTTATGAGCACCAAATCCTTTTGAGGCTACCACTGTTTTACAAGTAGCAACTTGTTGAGAACACCAACTCTGCAGTTGTAGCCCACTGAAGGAAGCACCAACTCCTTTGTGTCTTCCCGGCCTGTGGATGGAAGCACCAACTTCCAGACGCACATGCATAACCTGTATACAACTTGTTGAGAGAACCATCTCTGGATTCTCTAGCACCCACTATAAAGAATCATCAACTCTGAGTGTTCCAAAACTAGGCGGATGGAGCACCAACTTCCAATCACACAAACACCAACCTATATAACAAATAACAAAGGTTCTCCCTTGCACCAACCTATAGTTTTTAAGAACGTAACGGATGGAGCTACAAATCTATGTTCAGAACCCACTTGAAGAACTCTAGGACAATAGTCCTCCCTAGCACCCTCTACCCTAAAATATAAATCTTTTCTTTTCATAAATTTATCAAAGTGATAAATTTATATATCAATGGCTTGCGATATCATCATTGTTTGCTCTGCTCTTCTGCATGGAGTGTCTTCACTTGCGCATCCTTGTGATTCTACGTTTCTTCTAATTTGTATGCTCACATGTAGCCATATCCATTCTATCGCTATCTCTTAAATGCATTTTGTTGCTACACCACCAGTCACCTTCTGCATGAATCACTATCCCAACAACAACAACCCGCACTCTTCTATGTTTGCATATATTTATCATGCCAGTCCTCTGCGGATCATACACCTAACTCTTTATCCTCTCTGGTGATTATGCTAAATCTTTTCTACATTATTAGTTGTTATCTTTGAGACTATTAGTCATCGGTCGTCATTCCTATATTCTTTGCCTTTTCTAGTAGTGCGACCCTTCATCTTCTGCAATCGTAGTTGAGCTTATCCTCTCTGTGACATTCATAAAACTTCAACACCATCTATCAATTGTCTCTATGATGAGTCTTCATTCCCCTTTGGAAGTTACCTCGAGACTCTTCAAATTCTCTAGCAGATGCAATCAGTCATTTTTTTGTAGTTACAATCAGTCCATCTCTTAGGAGTTAATGAGAGAACCTCTGTGCTCTCATGTCTTTGGCACCTTTTTTTTTTCTTCTCGGATAAATCTATACAATGGGTGATAGATTTTATTAAGCCTTCCTTTCACATGACCATCAATGGTGACCTTACGCCTAACCAACAATTGTTTCACGATTTTGCGTTTTAGGTGATCGACTGTGAGTCACTTTGATTTTCCCAACTCGCGAAACTCCGGTGGAAGCCTAGCAATGCTAGCTCTTCCTTCTCTTCCTCGGTGATGTGACCAGCGGTGACTACAACCCTATTCGAAAAGGCATTTTTTGATTTTGTTTTTCGCAATGTCGAAGGTTGGCTCACCTCCCTTCTTCCAATTCCCAAAATTACGGCTGAAATGGGATCAACGACCAAAATCCTTTGTGATCGATGGCCCGGATCTTTCACGACTTCACGTACAGGATATTATTCTCTGAGTTGCTATATTCTCCCAATTCGCGAAATCCAAAATACTCCATCTCATATCAACGGTCGAGATATCACCCTTTGATCGACGGATGCGATCAAATCACGATTTCCGTTTCGCGACTTCAAAGGTTAGATCACCTCCTTTATTCGACTCTCGATTTCCCGATTCCTTCTCTAGATCAATACAATCTCGATTGATGCGATGGCCGGATATGGGACTAGCGTTTCATGATTCATCTCTTATCGATCGATGACCCACGATATTCCGTATTTCAACGATCTAGATCTATTCTTCAAGAACTAAGACTTTGTTCTTCTTCGTGCCAAATAAATGGTCTATACCCTCTGTTATCCGATGGTCCAGATTTCCTTGGGACTTTGTAGTTTGCGATGTCGGAGGTTAGAGCACCTCATTTCTTTGAATCTCGATTTCCCGATATCCTCTTATGTTGGATTTGTTGAAAAGTCAACAAGAAACGTAATGTCTAATTTAGTTTTCCTTAGTAAATTAGACAATGAATGTCAATCTATCTCATTTCATAGCGAGTGATTTGGAATTGTAACATAATTATAAGTGTAGTTAAGAGTGAGTTAAACTAGTTTTATTAGTGTGAGTTCAGTGAATTAATTATTCATTAATTCCTGTCAGGTTAACTAGCATGCAACTGAAGATTTACTGTTGTTAACTACATGCATGTCATTCAATGGACACTAGTTGAGATAATAGGTGAAAGGGACAATTGGCTAATAGTTGTGATTTGTTCACACATCGTTGGATAATAACATGAGCATGTAAGCGAAGACAGTGTATTCATTTAGATTCATTGAGAATTGGGATTCTTGAGAGTTTATGCGGAAGGAGGAATACTATGCAGACGAAAATTGGCGCATGTATTTGCTAATTTGTATGTATGACGGTGTGAGCGATTATGGTCTTTGAAGCTCTTGGATTAGAGTTTTATGCGAGATTGTTTCATGATTCATGATATACATAATATATATGATAATTGGGGTTTTAGATTTATGCTTTCAGGTAAAACTTATTGTGTTATGTGTTGATATTTCACTTCCATTGCTTATGGTTGTGACCGTGGTTTAAATTGCTTCCATAAAAGTAATAGTAGAATGGGATTCCGTATTTAACAATAGTGAAACTTGTTAGATCGGGAGAATCGTAGGAAATACATTGGCTATCAAAATTTCTATAGGATTGACGGTCCATGACTCTCCACGATCCAACGGTCGAGATCAAATCGTGAATTCAAAACATCGCCAGTTCCTACAACTCTCACCTTTGAATTTTCGAATTCGTGAGTCAGCGAAATGTTGATCTCTACTAAACCGTGTGTCCTTCCCAACACCAATGGATAGGATCAGATCCACTCTTTCCCTTGCAAATGATACGAAGTTGATTCTTGAACTCCTAGATATCTTCGCCACTATCATCACGACGGTCGACTATTACGTTGACGGAACTGTCTCTTGCACTCCTTGGGATCCAATGGCAGTTGGTCCATGTATCATATCTAATGGGTGAGATTTGTTCTCCTCTTCTCTATGCACTCGTTCCTCTTGTCTGGACTCTGATTTGATGACCTAGATCATTCACGGTGCTCGATCCAATGGTCAATGTCACTCCTCCTCTGAGCTTTGGCTTTCTCAAACCTCTAAGTGTCAAAAGCCATGACAGCGCGATCATACGAGCCTTAATGGTATGGGGATCTCATATCGCGTCTCGAGAATGTTATATCTCTAAGATTTTGCAATAAGTTAACCTCGTACCGGGTGCACACTTAGCGCTGCGTTAACTTCTATAAGCTATTCCTCACGAGATTAACCTCGACCACAATTGCACTTGCGATCTGCGTGCAAGCTCGCTATTCACTCTAAGATTTGGTGCACACTTTCTGCCTGTAATCATACCATCATTGTTGTTGTTCTTTCCATTATTGGTGTTGTTGTTCTTTCTATCAACATGCCGCTTCGATGTTTGTTGTTATTTCCATCAATGACAGAAACACACTCACGCTGCTCAAGCAATGCCAACAATATCCCCTTTGGCATTGAAACAATAAATATTACGTTGTTCTCGCGGGACCTCCAATTGTAGCATCGAGACCACGTTTTCTCCCCTTTGACATCAATGTCGAAAAATACTCCCCCAAAGTTGTTCTTGCGGTATTTTGAAGAATTTCAGGATATTCAACCAACACCTTGCTTACGGCGGGGATGGACTTTCTTATTTGAGTCCTGCAAAATATTTGTATCTAAACCATAGTCTCCTCGCTAATTCTTGGACATGTTCATCTTCGGCTTCAAGCTGTGTCCTCTGATGATTTAGTAGACTTGATTATCTTCACGATTTGGTCTTTACTTTCATAGTGTTTATATCCCATGAATATTTTACACCCCTGAAGTATGTACAATCTTCCACACAGGGGAGTGTGAGAGATACCTCTATGTCGGTATAGAGGATATCCCCCAAGGCGGGGGTTTGAAGCGAGGGGTTAGTGAAGCCCGGAAGAAGGCCATAGCCAAAGTATATTGTAATTTCATGTAAATCACGGACCGTTCATTATAAGGTCCACCGGATCTATGATGAAATTATGTTAGGTTTGCCTAGAAGGCCACCCTCTTTTATGAGGGGAAATGTGTTATGACTATGTATGATAGTGATATGATACGAGAGAGGAGGCGTGAGAGAAATAAGGAAGTTACAAGCGGGTTTTGCTATAGGTTGTATCCTTCTTTTTGTTGGATAATAATAAAGGAAGGACACGAAATTTCTCTGGTGGGCGTAGCCCTGGCAGAGTGAACCGCGTAAATCTGTGTCTCTCTTGTATTGTGTATCTTTGTGTTTTTTAAATTTGCTTTATTTTATTTCTCAAGTGGTCAGTTTTTTCTAACCAGTGGTATCAAATGAAAAGGTAGCTTCGCGCGGGAAAAAGAGGGTTCACAGTTCAGTGGGAACAATGTGGGAAGATGGAAAGTTTAGGGTCGAGAAATTTATGACCAAAACTACCGAGTTATGGAAGATCGCAGATGGAAGATTCTTATATCCGGAAGGATCTATTCCTACCATTAAAAGTGGAATAGCAAAGAAATAGCGGCTAAAGGTGAAAGAATGGAATTCTTAATGAGAAAGGCTCTAGGAACGATCTGGTTGAGCCTGGAAGATATGGGGTAGCTTTCTTCCAAAGAAAGACGAAGGGTTGTAGCGGTTTGCATTGGCCCAAATTGTGTAAAATCTCGGCATCAATAAGGTATTTCAATGAAAGAGATTATTTAATATGAAGATGCTTCGGAAGGTGGTTGCAGTGCGAGATCATTTAAATGATTTTATCGATTACTAATAACTAAGTTTTGTAAAAGTGGACTTTGATGATGAGGTTAGGGCTCACTCTAATCTTGTGCTCATTGCGAGAAAACTGGAACAGCTTGGTCATGGTATGAAATGACTTTGTTTTAAAGTTCGAAATACTTTAAAATTTGTGATGATGTTGGTGGTGTTATCCTTAGTGAAATCTGACGGAAAGCATAGTGAGACATTGGGAAATGCTCTTGAACATGGAAGTGGGGAGACAAAGGATAAGAAGGGGTTTTGGGAGCGATGAGAGAATTTTAGGAAAGGAAGATCCAAAATCAGACTTGGAAAAGATAGAGTGTTGAATTGTGGGAAGAAAGGACATCTGAAGAAAGAGTACAGATCTCCAAAGAAACAAACAGATGGAAATGAGAGAAATCGAGAGACCAAAATGCAACAGAGTTATGTGTTACAAAGTCTTTGATTCTTCTTAGAATAATATTTCTGAGTCTTGGGTGAAATAGATTGAGGGGCTTCACTTTCGTTCCACCCCATAGAACATTTTCTGGAATTATGTTCAAGGTGATTTTGAGATGGGTTCATTTGGGTGACGATGCAACATGCAAAATTGTTGGAATGGGAAAAGGTAAAATAGAAAAGCAACCCAATGGAAACCAATGGTTGTTGAAAGAATTAAGACATGTTCAGTTGGAAAAATCTAATTTCAAATAGGCGTTGGCACCAGAGTGAAGTTGGCCTTCATCCATATTCTGGATAAGATGTGGAAGGTCATCAAAGGATCATTGGTGATGTGAAAGGAGAAATTAGGTACATTGTATTTATGTGCAGGTAATCTGAGAATCTTCTATCTCTTTAGATTCTCTGAAAGTGGATACATCACTATGGCATCATAAGATTGGACACATCAGTAAGAAGGGGATCTTGGAGATGCTTCACAAAAGAAATTTTCTTCAGGATCTTAAACAAATTGATTTGGACTTACAGCAGGCATTATGTTTATGGAAAACATAAATTAAGTTCTTAGAGTTGGAAAATAAAGAAGAGTGGAAAGGTTAGAGCTTGTGCATCTGATGTATGGGGACATTTCAATTGTATCCATCTGGTAGCTCTCATTATATTACTTTTTATTGATGATGCGACTAGAAAAACATGGGTTTATTGCATTAGACAAAAATCGATGTTTTTGATACTTTAAAGAAATGAAATCTTTTGTGAGAATGAAGAATGGGGAAAAAATTTGAAGTATCTCGGATCAGATAATGGAGGAGAATATTGCAGCTTGAGGATTTTGATTACTTTGTTCATACCATGGGATTCATAGAGACATCTGATTCCAAGAAACACCACCTGAAAATGGTGTGTCAGAAAGATGAGCAGGACAATCATGGGCGTGCAAAGAGTATGAGATTGCATACTTGGTTTCCCTGTTTTAGGGAGATGTTGTATATACTATTGTTTTACTTAATAAATGAGACCTTCAAGCTCTTTGGATGGTATAATTCTAGAGGAAGAACCCGAGGAAAAAATTAAACTATTATTTTTTTGAAAACTTTGGTTGTGAAGCATTTGTCCATATTGATAAAGAAACTAGAACAAAGCTTGAATCAAAATCCAACAAGTGTACCTTTGTGGAATTTGGTTTTAATATTAATTTTGTTTATAAGCTTATGGGATTATGAAAAGAACAAAATCATTAGGAGTAGAGATGCACCATATTCAATGAGAAGGTCATGTCTGAAGATGGAGTTAGGGGAGAGAGAAAGCGAGAAAAAGAAAAACAAGAATACATAGTGCTTGATGAGATCATTGAAAAATTCCAAAGGTGGAAAATAAAAATGTACAACAACGGGAGTAGGGTACATAAAACACTGCAAGAGTATTCAGAAAATCTCTACCAGTTAAGTATACTTACAGGCGATACTCTCCTTCATTGTATTATTTATTGTTGTTGATTACGGTGGTGAGAATCATTATGAAGTGGCAATGCAAGTAGACACCAAAGGAAGTGGGAGCAAGGAATCAAAAAGAGAAATGGATTCCTTGATGAAATAACCATACTTAGACTTGGTTAGGTTACCAATAGGAAAGAGCATTCTTGAGAATAAATGGGTTTACAAAGTTGAAGGAAGAGATGGAGGAGAAAAAGCGGTACAAGGATAGACTTGTTGTAGATGGGTTTGCACAAAAGAAAGGTATGAATTTTGATGAAATATTTTCTATCCTATTGTTAAATGACTTCAATTAGAACTATTTTAAGTCTTATGGAAGTACAATATTTTCATCTTGAGCAGGTTAGATGTAAAAACATCTTTTCTCCATGAGGATTTTGGAGGAAGAGATTTATATCACGAAAACCCGCGAGTATGAGGTCAAAGGGAAGGAATTTTTGGTATGTAGGTTGAAGAAGAGAGATTGTATGGCCTAAAGAAATCTCAAAGGTAGTGGTATTTGAAGTTTGGCGGGTTTATGACAAAACAGAACGGAGTTATAGTAGATGTCATTATGATCACTCATTTTATTTTAAAGACTACAGAAAATGGAAGCTATATTATCTTGTTATTATGTAGATGACATGCTTGTATCCTTGGGGAGTCTAATGTCTTGAGAATATAAATATTCTCAAGAAAAAATTAGCCAATTCATTTCATGATGAAAGGATTTAGATTATGCAAAGAAAAATGGCATATGAATAACAAGGAACAAAAAATTGCAAATTGACATTGTCTCGAGGGGAGTACATAGAGAAGGTATTAGGGAGTTTTAGAATGTAGAATGAAAAACAGTTAGTACACCTTTGTCCAACCATTACAAATTAACTAAAGAATGTCCCAAGACATAAGAGGAGATAGAATACATGTCTGAGGTCCCTTATTCAGCTGATGGTGGCAGCAGTGTATGCAATGGTTTTACACACAAGACGGATATTACACATGGGTAGGAGTTGTGGCGGTATATGAACAATCCGAGGGTAAGAACATTGCAGGAGGAAGTAAAATTATGGATTCTTAGGTGAGAATGCACTGCTCATGCATTATGTTTTGGAGGTTTAGACACTTTTCTACAAGGATATGTTGATTCATATAATGCGGAGTGATAAAAGGCAGCGGGAGGAGCACCACCGGGGTATGTTGCAGGTGATAAAGACAGCAGGAGGAGCACCACAGGGTATGTTTTTACTATAGGTGGAACAACAGTAAGTTGGATTTCGAAACTGCAAAAGGTTGTTTCACTTTCAACAACAGAGGTCGAGTATGTTGTTTCTACAGAGGCTAGTAAAGAGATGATTTGGTTACAGAGGTTTATGGAGGAATTGGGAAAGAAGCAAGAGAATAACAGGTTGTACTATGATAGTGAGAGTGCCATTCATCTTGCAAAGAACTCAACCTTCCATTCGAAGACTAAGAATATACAGTTGAGGTACCACTTCATACGATCCTCCTTGGAAGATGGAAATTTGAAGTTGGAAAAGATACACACTAGCCAGAATCCTGTAGACATGTTAAAAAAGGGAGTAACCAGGGAGAAACTAAGTTCCTGTTCAGTTTCAGTTGGTCTTCAAGAATGAAGATGAAGATGAGAAATTTGCCAGGTCCAAGAAGGTTCAGAGTCCAGTATATACATCAGCGATGGAGTTGTTGAGATCAGTCTCCAAGTGGGATATTGTTGGTTGTGGAGCCTGATTATCTTCTTGATTCAGATATCTTTTACTTTCATCTATGTTTATACCCCATGAAGTATTTACACCCCAGAAGTATGTACACTCTTCCATGCGGGGTCTGGGGGCAAGCAGGCTCCCATTTGGGGTTCGAGGGCGAAGCCCCCGAAGGAAAAATTGCCTTTTAAAAGTATATTTTAATTTCATTGTAAATATAGACCGTTCATTATAAGGTCGTAGATCTAACACTAGAAATTATGTCAGGGTTTTTTCCCTAGAAGGCAACCCTGTTTTATGAGGGAAATGTATTGTGGCTATGTATGATGGCGAGTATTGTATTCTAAGAGAGGATACTATGAGAGAAAGAAGAGGAAGTTACAACGGGTTTTGCTGTAGGTTGTATCCCTTCTTTTGATGGATAATAATAAAGGAAGGACCTGGCAATTTCTCTGGTGGACGTAGCCCACACTGGGTGAACCACGTAAATCTGTGTCTCTCTTCTATTGTGTATCTTCTGTGTTTTGTTTCCACATTTGTTTTATTTTATTTCTCCATGGTCCTGTTTTTCTAACATCCTCTATAGTATAATCAATAATGCTCACCTCTCTTACTAGGACTCCTTCATCAACATTTTCTTGTCATAACTAAATGACTCCCCTTGTCACTCTTTTCTCTCTGCTTCTGACTGTTCTCCCCCTTTGTTTCTAAGAGGTTAGATTTCCCTGACAAGGTCTCTCCTCTTGTTATCTCTACAAGATGTCATGTATATCATTTTGTACATTCGAATGCTGCTATTGCGGATGTTTTTGTCCTACTGGAACACTGTGCAATTGTAGCTCGTATGTTTCAAACAAACCTTGGATTTTCCCATTGATTCTCATCAATCTCTAACTAGATGTATCTGTCTTTATCCAAGATTCTTCTTTACTATACATTTCTCTAAAGTCGTTTGGGAAGGTTTATACTATGCTTGTCACATGACTGCAATTTATTTTTCAACAATTAACTTCACTCATGCTCAGTTTTTCAGTCTTTGTTATACACCTCTGTGAGTGTCCTGGTTTCTTGAACTTTGTTCTCTGATCTTATATTACAACAATTTCATTTTTTTCTTCCATGATGCCTACAATCCAAGGTTTTTATGACCATATTCATCACAAGAAAAAACCGTTATGAACACTCTCATACCTCCTTTGATTCATCCATGAAGGTGTCTCTCTTCTAAACTTACTTTGAGGTGTATGAGAAGCTTCTGGATGTCTTCCTTGATCTGATTTTCTAAATATTATAGTATTTATTTCATTATTTGAACATGAAGAACTTGATTCATACCTTCTTTCCCTTTTTACAAATGAAGGACCTATGTCATACTTGTCTTCACCCTTTACAAATGAAGAACTTGCATTAGGTTTCTTAGGAGTACTGATTTCTTCCTTGTTGTATCCAAGACCGGATTTTTCATTTGGTGATCTCTGACTATCCAAGATCTCATCCAGGGTCATGGAGTTGTTCAAGAACTTGATTTGGGTGTTTTACTTCTCAACCTTCTTTATAAGATTCACAACTTCTGCTTCTAACTTATGACATGATTCTTCTTCTACTTCTTCAATGGGATAAATGCTAACAAAACATTATTTTATTGCATCTGATTCTTCGTCTTTACTTGCAGGGGAGGATTCAATATCATCATTATTATCTGTCCTTATGCCTTTAGCCACCACTTGTCCTGAGTTTACAGACTTTATCTTACAATATTTCTTTTTCCATGTGCTGGCATTTCTAGCTATGGGTTTATCCTTGGATCTGCTTTGTAACTCTTCAAATGGTAGTTTGCATATTTGTGGTCGAAGTTATGACAGTTATAACATTTGAGCTCATCCTTCAATAGGTCAAAGTGATTGGTGCAACAATTTCGACCCATTGGTTGTTTAGTTATGTGTTGCAAGGATTGTTTATTTCTTGACTTCCTCAGTTGCATGTCTCTAAACTTAATTTGACAGTTTGCAATCTTATGACCAAAATTAGAGCAGTAAAAACAATAACCATGGAAGAAATTTTGGTACCTGAAGGATGGCCTTCTTCTTGGCATTTGTTGTTCCATATTATGATATCTTTGTTTTTCATCAGGGATCATCTTATCTTTATTAGCTTATGGTGGTAGAGTACTCACATGGTCTGATTGTCTGCTGACTTTGAACTTGATTATCTTTACTGGTTCTTTTCTTTCTGGATGTTTGTTGCTTGAACCACTTACATAGCCTAAACCAGTCTTCAACAAAGTAGATCTTTGTTTTCTCAGAATTTTGTTTAGTTATGTTGAGGATTTAATGCTTGGAAGATTTTGGAGATACAATGATTTAAAATTCTCCATCTCTTTTCTGGTTTTTACTACCTCTTCTTCCAAGGTTTCACATATTTCCTTCTTCTCTGATAATTGTTGTTTCAAAGTGTCCTCTATTTTATTTTCCTCTTCTAATTCCACTTTTAGTAGGGAAAATTCATCATCGGGTTTTTTACTGTCTTTCTCGAACTATATCAACAATTTTTTTTTCTTTTTCTTCTTAAATCTGAGTCTATCAATCTCTTATAAAGCATTGATCAGTTATCCTTCCAAGTCAACCACATCTTCTTCATCATTAACATCACTTCCTATGATTTTATTATCATAATCCTCTTTGGACATAAGCATAAATTCATTAACCTTATCTTCACAAGAAGAGTCGTTATATGCATCTTCTGAGGAGTCATCATTGTTTACACACAAACTTTTCTTTTTACCAAATCTCTTGGATTTGTACTCCTCTTCACCTTAAGAGTTCTGGTCCTTCTTATTTTTTGGACACTTATATGCAAAGTGACCTATCTTTCCACAATTAAAACATTTGAAGGGAAACTTGACTTGGTACTTTCCTGATCCTTTCTTTAGTCTTCTCACAAATTTTTCTTCAATTTCATCAGGCTCATAATCCTCATTCTTATCTTCTTTAAATGATGCTTCTCTAGTGGTAGATTTATCTTTACTAATCCTCATTTCATAAGCAGTTAGAGTTCCTAGGATTTGATCAATAGACAGAGTCTTAATATCATTCAGTTCTTCTATTGCAGAAACTTTTGGATTGAATCTATCAAGCAAAGATCTTAAAATATTATGAACTAAAAATGAATCTTCAATCTTCTCACCAAGACCCTTCATGGCATTCACTAGCTCTTTAACTCTCAAAAATTACTTCCCAATTGTTTCATCCTCTTTCATCTTTAGTTGTTCAAACTATAATCTGTAGGTTTGAATCTTGGCATCCTTTACCTTCTCATTACCTTCATAACTACTAATGAGTTTGTCCCACATTCCTTTGGCAGATTCTAAGTGCATAACTTTTAAAATTTTCCTTCTGCAAGCCCACTCATAATAGAATTCATAGCCTTAGTGTTGAAGCTGAATTCTATCTTGTCATCCTTAGAATCTAGTACTACTGGCTTTACATAACCAGTCTCTACCACATCCCAAACATCTGCACCTAAATCCATTATGTAGGTGCTCATCCTAACTTTCCAAAAGCCAAAGTTTGTTCCATTGAATAGGGGGGACTTATTGGTTGAAGTTCCTCCATGGCTAGTCATGTTTAAGCTCTATGATATACCCTTAAATAAAGGGAAATTTCTCTAATACCAATTGTTGGACAACTGAGAGGGGGGAGTGAATCAATTGTTATTGTGCTTAAACAATTATGCCCATTTTAAACTCTTTACAGAACACTCAATGATGATCACAATAATGCAGGGAAGTAAGCAATAGAATATTCAACATCAATCACACACATGAAATACAAAGAGACAGATATTTCTTGAGGAAACCCATAAAGGGAAAAACCTCTTCTTCTTGATATGATAAGTAGTCTTTATTTTCTGTACATTATCATTCTTATGAGAATCAACTCCTTTTGAGGCTACCACCTCTGTTTTACAAGAAACAACTTACTGAGAGAACCAACTCTCTAGTTTCTCTAGCACCCACTAGAAGGAAGCACCAACTCCCTTTGTGTTCCAGCACCAACTGGATGGAAGAACCAACTTATAGACACACAGGCACCAACCTGTACAAGCTATAAATTGCTGAGAGCACCAACTCTCTGGATTATCTAGAACCCACAAGAAGGAAGCACCAACTCCATGAGTGTTCCAACACCAACTGGATGGAAGCACCAACTTCCAGTCACACGGGCACCAACCTGTATAACAAAGAACAATAGTTCTCCCTTGCACCACCCTACCACCCTATTTTTTCTTGCTGCAACTAGATGGAAGCTACAACTCCCTGTTTTCAAGCACCCACTTGAAACTCTGAGGACAATAGTCCTCCCTAGCACCTCCCTACCACCCTGAAATATAAATCTTTGCTTTTCATAAATTTGTCACAGTGATACAATATTTATCAATGGATTACCAATCTCATCATTGTTCTACTACACCTCTCTCCTCTGCCTGCATCAATGTCTTCTTGTATGCATCCATTTCACTTCTTGTTCTTCTGCCTTTTATGCTCTGTGATCCATGTCCATTCTATGAGTTATGCCTCTTCTGTGCATTTCAGCTACTGCACACAACCTGATTCTACTCGCATTAATCACTCTCAACAACAACAACCCTCTCTTCTCTATTCTGCATATATTTATCATGCCAAGTCCTCTGCCAGATCATACACCTAACTCTTTGTCCTGTCTGGCAATTATGCTAAATATTTTCTACATTAGTAGCCATTATGCTGAGACTATTCGTCATCAGTGGCCATTCCTGATATTCTTTACCTTTTTCTGGCAGTGCGACCCTTCTTCTTCTCTGTCACAATTGATATTATCCTCTCTATTACAGTTACATACTTCAACACTTTCCCATATTTCAATTGTCTCTATGATGAGTCTTCATTCCACTGGCAGTTACTTAGAGACTCTTTGGCTCCTCTAGCAGTAACCCTACAGCTCCTCGAATTATCTAGCATATGCAATCACTTCGTTTTGGCAGTTACTGAGAAAATCTCTATGCATTCATCCCTTTGGCACCTTTTCCCTTTCTGAGAAATCTACACAGTGGACGCTAGTTTTTCTGGCTAAGCCCCTTCCTTTCATATGACCATCAGTAGTGACCTTATGCCTAGCCAATATTCGTTTCACGATTTTGCGTTTCGGGTGATCGAATGCAAGTCACCTCGATTTTTCCAACTCGCAAAACTCTGAGGTGGAGTCTAGCAATGTTATCTCCTTCCCTTCTCTTCTTCTGATGTGAGCACTGGTTGTGACCACAACCCTATTCGAAAAGGCATTTCATGATTTCTCATTTTTCTATGTCGAAGGTTGGCTCACCTCCCTTCTTCCGATTCCCAAACTCGCACTTGAGTCATATCAACAACGCACAATCCTTTTTGATCCGATGGCCCATATATTTTTGCGACTTCTCATTTTGGAGATTCTACTACGAGTTGCCTCAATTCTCCCAACTCGCAAAATCTGAAATACTCCATATCAGATCAATGGTCGAGATATCACCCTTTGATCGACGGATGCGATCAAATCGCGATTTCATGTTTCACAACTTGAAAGGTTAGAGCACCTCCTTTCTTCGACTCTTGATTTCCTGATACCTACTCTAGATCAACAACCCACGATCCTCGGTGATCCAACGTCCCAGATCATATCAGGACTTTGCTTTTCACGATTCATCTCTTGTCCGATCAACGACCCGCGATCTTCCGTATTTCAACAGTCTATATCTCTTCTTCGAGAACTCCGACTTTGTTTTTCGTTGTACCNTTGGGACTTCGTGTTTCACGATGTCAAAGGTTACATCACCTCCTTTCCTCGAATCTCGATTTCTCGATATCCTCTTACATAGGATCGGCGTTCCACGACTCTCCACAATCCAATGGTCCAGATCAAATCGTGAATTCAGACATCGCGAGTTCCTACAACTCTCACCTTTGACTTTTCCAGTTCACGAGTCAAAAAAATTCTGATCTCTCGCCATGTGTCCTTCCCAGCACCAACATCTAGGATAGACTCCACTCTTCCCCTTGCAAATATTCTGAAGTTTGATTCTTAAAACTCCCAGATCTACTGCCACCTGTAATACCTGACGATGGACGGTTTCGATGAATTCAGAACTTGTCTCGTGCACTTTCCTTGGGATCCAATGGTTTTTGGTCCATGTACTCAGATCTAACACCTGAGATCCTTTCTCCTCTTCTATGCACGCTCATTCCTCTTGTCTAGAATTTGATCTGACGGCCCAGATCATTCACAGTACTCGATCCAACAGTCACTGTTGCTCCTCCTCATGAGCTTTGGATTTCTCAAGCCTATAAGTGTCAAAGGCCACGACCTTTGATCCTTCTATAAGCCTTGATGTATGGGATCTCATCTGTGCATCTCAGAACTCTATCTCTCCTCAGATTTGGAAATGAATTTAACCTCGGCCCTGGCGCACACTTGTGATCTACGTGCAACTCTGCGCTATTCCTCCTGAGCTTTAACCTCGGCCCTAGTGCACACTTGTGCTCTGCGTGCAACTCTGCGCTATTCCTCCTAAGATTTTATTGCACACTTTGCCAGTAATCATGCCATCGTTTCTATTTTTCTTGCCATTGTTCTTGTTTTTGTTCTTTCCTATAAACATGCCATCGATGTTGTTGTCCTTTCCATCAATGATAATCACACTCTGCCTATAAACATGCCAACATTGTTAATATGTTATTCCACCGTGTAAATGGTTTATATGAATGTTGTGTGTTTGTTTTTTCTTGAACAGTTGCATTCATGTTTTAATATATGATGTTAGATGCATTTAGAACTATGGTATCAGTCAAATGGTTGAATTGTGTGTGATATGTAGTTGGTAAGTTACAAAAATTAATAAGTAGAAAATATTCTATTTTAATGTGTATTTTGCATGTAATGTTTCTCATCTAGGTGTTGGGTACGTTGCAAAGTGGTATCAGAGCTACTGGTTCAACACTGGATCTGTATGGACCAAGAACTAGTGAAAATTTGAGTAAATGCGTCATTGCAGAACTTGGTCTGTGCAAATTTGAAAACAAAAATCAAGATAAAATTAGAGTTAAATACCCAAATTTATGGTCAAGATTCATATTTAGAATGAATAAAAATTGTTTAAGAGAATTTAATGAAGTTAATCTGCAAGTTGTAGAGACAAATTCGACTTGGAATGGTCAAATTTTGAGTTTTAATGGTTGTTGTAGAGTTACACACAGTTTGGCGAACTGATGGTTGAGATCTCTTTTAATCTCGAGATTCACAACTGAGATTGGTCATGATAAATTTAAAAATCCATAAGGTTCGGTCGTTTTGAAAGATTGATCAAATGAACTTCCATGATTCATTTCAGGGGTTTTTGAAATGGGTCAGATCGAAAATCTATGTTCATTTCATTCGTTGAGGATATGGAAGAGAACCGACGACCAATATCATTTTCACTAATAGATCAACTACTTAGATTCATCAGGGATTTTGGTCAAAAATGTGTAAGTGTGGAAATTTTCCAAGAGAAATGTCCAATGAACGATGGTCATGTCAGTCAAATTAGCAAAGATCTTGGTTTGGTTTCCAAGAGAAAACGTCGAAAGTTGATGGTCGGGTTGGCTGAAATGGAAAAGAATTTGGTTTGGACAGAATACATCTCCGACTTCCAATGGTTGATGGTCCAAGTGTCATCCAAATACATCGAAGTATTTTCATCTTCCAAAGAAAATCATCGATGGTTGATGGGCCAATGGTCTCACATCGGCGAAATTGGAGAAGTGTTTTGAATCAAACAAGATGGATCGTTGATGGGCCAATGGGATGATGGTTGTGCATTGACTAGTTTAGCAGGGTGTTCGGGTCATCCAAGAGAATCAACCGATGTACGATGGAGGGACGAGGGTGATGACGTGTCATGCCACATAAGAATCCATGTTTCATGCCACATAAGAATCCATGTGTCATTCCGCATTAGTCAAATTGACACCTCAGGATGATGTGTCATGTCACGTCAACATCCATGTGTCATGCCACGTCAACCTAGAAATGGTCGATGGTCAAGTCGACCAATTTGGGGAAATGATTTCGATAGTAATTGAGTATCCTCAATCATCGATGGATCAATGGTTGGGAATCAGTGGAATTGATGAGGAGTCCCATTCACCAATGCAATTCACCGATGACTGATGGTTGGGTCGACCGATTTAGTGTTGTGTTGTGAATCGGTCATCAAGGAGTTGCGTCGACGACTGACGATCGGGACAAACGTTTGGGGAAAATGTTGTGTGTGCCCAAAGGAGAACGTCACTCACTGATGGTAGATATAGAATACATCAATGACTCATATTTTTCATGATTTAAGATCAACGGTTCAGATTTAAAAGGTTGTTATAGTAGTAAAAGAGTTGAATTTCTCATAATTTTTTGTGTTTTTATAGGTCACGAACTTGCGAGCCGATTCTGAGGCCCTAAATGAAGTTTTTATGTAGTCCAAACCCATGAGAATAGAGTGTACTAAAATACACTTTGTCTTTGCATCTTAGATGAAATAACTTGAAGAGAGCTATCCAATGAGCTAAATTGTTTGCAAAATGGAGCTTGTATGAGAAAGTTATAGCCAAAACAATAAGGGTAAAATGGTGGCACAAATTTACTTCCAAAAGGAATAACTCCATGCTCTAAAGTCCATTTAGGGCACAAGAGTATTCGATAGAAATATTATGACCCACAGAAGCTAGTGGTGGAGTCATACTTGGGTTATGGGTACCTTAAAATGTGTAGGAAGAGAAATAAGACACATTTAGTATGCACATGTAAACTAGGTAAAACAACCTAAACTTCCCCAGACCATAACTTTAAGCTCATAAATTGGTTTTGAGAAAACGAATAATCGTTGGAAAGGTATTGAGGAGGAGAAGACATATACCAAATAGGAATTTTGAATTGGGTTCTAAAATTTTCTCAAAAGTTAATAAATTAATTCTGAATCAACACGAAAGTGGAAATTGCAGCATGTGGGTGTTGTAACATTATGCTCAGAACTCATAATGAGGCATGAGTTCAGTCATTGAATAGATGTATCATGGAGGAATGTATCTAAGTATTTAGATTTTATTGTTTTTGGTGCATTTTGACCTTCATAAATTGGGATAAGGAATGACCTGTATCATTAATTGACACAATTTCTATATTATGCATATTTCTAACAAAAATGGTTTCTTGCACATGGTGCAAGATTAGAGGTATAATAAGATAAATTCAATCCTAGAATTGAATATTAAAGTAATAGAAACATGGAATATCTTCTAAAAGTTGGTTGAGGAAATAAAGAGCTACAAGTCAAGTAATGGAAATTGGAATTGGATTCCAAGAACCATGTAATTACTCAATGTGAAGATTTTTCCAAATAGTGTCAAAGTTTGGAGAAACTCTCC